>QLNU02009102.1:0-10182 GCA_006491805.2 Dysdera silvatica
AACCATTCCATTTAAAGTTGTTTACATATCTCCATAAATATCGTTTCCGCCTCTGCATGACCTAAAAATATTGAAGACAAATAGCGACATTGTACTGGCTGAGAAATATCAGGACCCCAAAACGTGAATATACATATTCAACTGCTTTTTCACTTGACATGTTGTTGTTTCATCAACACATAAAGTAAAATGAACACCAGAGTTGCAGATGATTGAAGTTAATTCCTGTATAATGAATGGTCCAAGACCATAAGATATTAAATAGGAAACTTTTGTTCTATCCATGCAGAAGTTCTTAGCAACTTCCCCAAACATTAGAAATAAAATACAGGGTACCAAAGAGGAATTACACAAAATGGTTAAACACTGTTAAAATAGCAATGAAAAAGATCACTCAAGTTTTCGGACGCATCAGCAGCAGTCCTTCGTCAGGAGTAATGACGATGTTATGTTTCTGTCTCTTTTTATACTTGAAATTTCTGGAAAAAAACCGTCATCAGAGTAGTCCCGCAGAATGGAAAAACCTAGTGGGAACCAATGGGAGGCCTCCAATAGAAATCGCGGAAAAACCCAATGGGAACCAATGAGAAACCTGTGCTTCGGGGCACCTAATGTTGGGAAATCCCATATATTTCAGAGTAAGAGTTGTTTGTAAGTTTCTGGAAGTGGTTGTGATGTTTCCCCAAACATTGCTACAAAAAAGAGCCCTCAAACCCGCACAAGAATCAAAGGAAAAGTTACAATCAACTACTTTGAAAGTCCATAGAATTTCAGCTTTAGCAGGATCATTAACTGCAACACTATCTGCATTCTTAGATGATGTCCCAATAACTCCCCCCTTTACTTACAAAAAGTTTACTCTGACTAGTAGAATGAATATGGCTACATTTGCTTTGGCAGAATGTTTTTTAGTGTCACTGTGTTTTAGAAGATGGTCTTTCCCTTTATTTGAACATGAGAAGTATACATTACACAATGAGCAAAAAAGCTTCAGTTTCATTTCTTCCCTTACTACACCACAAGTTATTAATATCATGGTTATTACTGTCCAATTGAAGTAGCCATTCTTTGGTAAAATGTGTTTCCCGAGGCATCCAAAATCTGTGGATAAAATTTTCATTGAGTTTTCACCTGCAACAAATAAAAATTATCAGTATCATGCGGTAAAGTATACTGTACCATTAGTAAAGTAGTTATTAAAAATATGTAAACAAATGCTTTACGAATGGTACTAAAGACTTCACAACCCACCTGTGAAGCCAAGCACCCACACTGTGCTCATTAAAATACAGGAAGAAAATAAAAATTGTAAACAGGTACTTACCTAATAATGAGTGAAGAGAAACCCACTTCTTTTCAAGAGGAGGAGCAATTAGGCAATTGAGCAAAAACAACAAATAAATAAAATAAAAAATTTGACTTCTTACATTGTATTTTGGTATTTAACAATGAAAGAGTATGAAAAGTAGGACAAAAGTAGGACATTTCACCAAAAAGTAGGATGAGTGGGAGCCATGCGTAATCACCACTCAATAGCATGGTGGTTCCCAACCTTTATCAAGCTGTAACCCATTTTTATAGTAGCCAAGTAATTCGTGACCTCCTCTTATAGTAACCAAAAGATCTGCGACCCCCCCTCTGTCCACTGCTGTCACATTTGCATAGTAAAAGCATTTTTAACAGAGTAAGGAAAACACATTAAATATAAAATGATATTAATTATATATATATTGCATTATGTATATTATGTTAATTATATATATATATATATATATATACTAATTTATATTACAGATATAAAGTTAACAACCATTAGTAAAATATTGCAATGTGTGTAGCCATGTTGTTGTAAAAGCGTTGGAAACATTTGGTATAAAATTCCTTACAAAAATAATTGCAACTAAAAATAGTTGTGGCAACCCACAAGAAACCAGTTTGCGACGTTATACTGCTACAGCGGATGGTGATAGGTGCAAAGAGGACTACTAAATGTAACGAAGATCCTTGATATTATTTTAGGTCAAAAGATCATAAACAATAATAAACAGTCTGCAGCCAGCTAGGTGCAGGGGTACTTATTGCACCCCTGAGAGAAAAAGTCCTGCCCTTGATGGTTATTTGAAATTCATCTTTTCGCAAATATTCACAAATTTTATGCCTTTCGATCCTCTCTCAAGGCGGTGCCCATGACAGCTCTCCCTTTACCAGTGCTCAGTTACATTCCTGAAAACAACAATTTAAAACCAATAATTCAATAGGCCACCAAAAAATTTAGCTCAGCTCTGCAAACTTTTTGTCGAAAAAAATGTCGAAGGCTTCAGCCCACTTAGCTCATTAATAAATACACAACTGTATACAAACTCTCAAATTTATGAACTCTTTAGGATCTATAAGAGTTCGTAAAAATGCGAGTCTACTGTATAATCATTTGTTAATAAAAAACATAATAAATTTCTTTTTTATGAATTCACTATCTTCAGAAACTTTCGAAGTCAACAAATATAATATTTGCTTAACTGATTCTCATTGAAACATATGGAATCTACTCATTTTGATGGAAAAAATTTCTGCATGTTATAGTTTCCAATTATTTCTATCATATGCGAGTTTAGAATTACCAGGTATCCTAAATTTGGAAGGACAATTTTACAATTGCAAGTACATGTCCTCGGTCCTATACTGATAATAATTGCACACGTATATCCTACATGATAATGTCCTACATAAATAATAATTGTACCAAAGATGAGAACAGATGTTCTGGTGATTTAAGAAAATGAGAATTAATGATTACTGTAAATTCCCAACAACTGTTGACTGTTCATCATTTTACTAACATATAAAAAGTAATCTACCCTTATTAAATTATACTAAAAGCAGCTAAAACTAAGTTTCGGCACTGATTATATTATTTGACAAGATTTATTCAAATTCAAATTTATTTTATTTCATATAACAACATTAACATACTTTAATGCCTTCTGTAATCAGAATTATTATATAATAAAATTTATTTAATTGTTACAAAATATATATTTTTAAATTATTGCACGCTGTGATACTTTCTGAACTAATTTTAAAAACTTCCATGACAAGTGAAAATTTCGGAAACCTATTTCTTTTTACAACTCTGAGAAATCTATTAACCCCAAGAAAATAGCTTCTTACAATATAGCTTTCTTGAAAACGTGATGACAATGGCTACGAATCTGCATTGCAAGATAAAATAAATGTAAACACAACATCCTTGTCACCAAAAAGTCTGGCATGGATATAACATGGTATATGCCTTTCCATTGCCAGAAATTAGAGTTAACCTTGACAGTTATCCATTGGCTATTGCTACCACAAACAGTTTGAAAAATAGGGTACATTTCTTTGCTTCCGATGGTAACTGTTTTCAAATATTATTTTTTTATGTATACCCGGAGATGCCAACCTAAGAAAGTAGTTATCAGGGAAAAAAGTCAAGAATTTTCTGTAGTTTTCCATAAAAAGTCAAGAATTTCCAGTAGTTTTCCGTAAAACCAAGCTCTTTTATTTCCTGAAAATTTTTTTATAAGTAAAACACCTGCATTATTATGGAGCATTACATGTACCTCTCCACCCCTGGAAACAACATGCAAATATTCCTAATAATGTAACTCAACTATGTACGTTTATGTACTGACACAGTGATCATACTCTCGCCAATACCATTCATATCACCTTCGTGGCAGGAGAAATGACCTTTTGTATCAGTTTCATAGCAGGAAAAATGGCTTTTGATATCAGTTTTATAAGGAAAAGACTTTGCATCAGTTTTGTAGAAGGTAAGTTCTGTGAAGGGTGTGGAATGCTTACGTACAATGTCATGTGACTTATGATATTTTGTATAATGTACATTCAGGTGGCACATTACTACCTGGTCATAAAGCTTTCTAATTCAACACAAGATAATATTTTAGCCTTTTAAACATATCAGTATTTTCTTTTAATTAAAAAGCATATCTTTATCTCAGATGTTAAATTTAACATCTATTGTTGCCACATCATTGGCAAATATGAAAAAAATTGTTGATTTAATAATATTAATGCTAATTCATCATATCGGGAATTCTTGCTTCTTTAACTTGTCGCTTTGGTAACAGAGAGGTCACGGCACTGCCACACAAATAGGGAACTTGCCCGTAGAAAGCCTTATATATATGCTCAAAGGAATGATTGACACTTGTAGCTAAGAGGTAGATCACCTGACAAGCAATCAGGAGGTTGTGGGTTCAGGTCTCACCAGGTGCCAGAAAATCATACTTTTCTTTATGAGTAATTTAACATCCATTATTGCCACATCATCAGCTAATATGAAAAAATTGTTGATTTAATAATATTAATGATAGTTCGTTATATTGGACATTCCTGCTGCTTTGACTTGTAGTTTTGCTAACAGTGTAGTCACAGCACTGCCACACCAACAGCGAACTTGTCCATAGAAAGCCTTATATATGCTCATAATAGAAGAAATGATTGATGTCTGTAGCTCAGTAGGTAGAGCATCTGACCAGCAATCAGGAGGTCATGGTTTCGGGTCCCACCAGGTGCCAGAAAATAATTCTTTTCTTAGCTTTGTGACATATTTAACGCCTATGATTTAATATCTTGATCTCCTTGTGTTCCATAAAACATCATCATCATTAGTACTTATAGTAAATATTTAAGATCCACATTACAGTGCTATTTTGTATTAACTATACTTGCTTGTTTGTTGCGTAATTTTTCAAATAAAAGTATTGTTTATATTTAATGTGATTAGATTATTTTTGTTTTGTTTGTTGTTTTGAGCAAAGTTTATCAGCGGGGATTACACATAATTTTAGAAAAGAAACATTTAGCCCTTTACTTTCACTTAGTTCAGTATACCATCAACATAGCAATATCTTGCTATCAGTGAGATAAGCCATTTTTAGCATCACTTCAAAATACTATGGTAGCTAAAAATATAGGATCTAACAAAAACATTGTATTTAATTATAAATACATTATTCTCACAGTCAGATAAATGTTTGTTTCTTGGAATAATTTAACTCGTCAGAAATAATAATTTTATGTATGAAAATGTTGCACATTGTCTCACTGGAAGTACCCACTACCATGGGATCATAGGCTTTTGCCTTTGTTATGGTTTCTTTTAATTTGCCCATGTGTCTGTACATACAATTCATAGGAGCCGGAGTAGAATACAAATATTGGGAAGGACAGTATACCAGTAGCAGGCAGCCTGTTGTTAACCAGGGCCCTAACCAGAATGTGGCCCCAAGTGCCCGTCTCCCCTTTCGAAACGTTTTTATTACCAATACTTATTCATTAGCGAGGTTCTAAAAATTTTTTGCTTCCCTTGAAAAAATGTATGGTTAAGGCCTTGTTGTTAACAACTCTTTACAGGGATAACAGACATCAACAAAGCAGTGTTTAATTTAAATCTGCTTCCGCTTGATGACGCTCATTTTACCATAAAATTAATATTCTGGTTCCAGTTTCATTTTCACATGAAATGCTCTATAATAAATTTTGTATTTATTACGCTGATTATGTATATCAGGTGTCTTCAACCTGCGGCCCGCGAGCCACTTGAGACCCGCCTTTTCATGAAAAAAATGCAAATTATTTCACATAGAAATACTGCCTTTCGATTCTTCCGTGGCAAGGAAACCTCGAAGGGAATTCTTTCTGACAAGGAAACCTCGAAGGGAATTCTTTCTGACAAGGAAACCTCGTAGATTGCAACCCATGAATTTTATTAAGAGTGGTACCATTGGATAGGTCTTGTCACGAGACACAAAAAATCCAACCGAATTCAACCACTCAGGAGCTACAAGGCGATTCGTACAATCCGTCCATCATACAATCATTCCACTAACAAGCAAAAAACTATCCTTGAAATATTATTTTGTGTAATTTTCCCGTTTTTTCTTCTCCTACTGTTATTAATGTAGCCAATGTTTTGTTGCATATTACAATTAAAGAAATGTACTTTTTGATATAGAATATAGAATATTATGAATTTGGACTCTCTCTCTCTCTCTCTCTCTCTTATAATTCAATCGCTATGCCATATATATAAACAAGCGAGAGCTAATGACTTGTTCTTGACTTGTGACTATATTTATGTAATCGGGATCTCCGTAATGGGATACAAGGAGACCACAAAGAAGCTTGCTGATGATTGCTTTGTCGATGATCGCATTTCAGTCAGAGTGCTCACCGACGACACCTTCGTGATTGGGCATTATTGGGCATTATTGGGCATGATTGGGCTTCATGTCATAGGGGTGAGTGCCACCTGCCCTGAACCAGCGCGCCTGGAACGCGAGCTACGGGTACTCCTATAATTCTCCATGGTTGAGCGCCTGAGCAAACTGCCTTCTTAGACCCTGCTCATGCCCTCTTTTCATCCCATAGGATCAGGCGTGGAGTTCGTCACTCATTCAGAAAAAAACGACTCAGCGTTAGACGACGTTCAACGATCGACGTTCATTCAGAAAAAAAACGATGAAATTAATTAACAGTGATAAAAGATTTAACTGGAAAAATTTATTTTTGAAATACAATATATTACCAATAGAACATTTACATGAATGCAGTGTCTTGATTAAAATGTATGAAAGGATAAGGGAAGGTAATCACACTGAACTTATAAAAATAAAATTAAATGAAAAAGACAGAAATACATGTCGTAAATACAATGACCTATTACTCCCAAAAATAAGAACCGAAATTGGAAGGAATAATATAAATTATAAAGGTGCAAAACTTTGGAATGGTTTACCAGAGGAATTAAAAAAAATTGAAAAGCAAAGAAACATTTAAAAATAGACTAAGTAAATATTTGATACAAGGTAATGGAAACTAAAACAAAAAATTAGGAAAAAAATCTATTAAAAGGATGAGTAATTTCCAATTGGTTATGTGTCATCTTTGGAATCAAACTATAATTTTGAAGTCCCAGGCGTGTTATATCCTGGCTGATATTTTCTTGGGACCTTTCATTGTAGAGTCTAATACGCTGTACTTTTAATACGTAATGTCTGCATTATTGTTTATAGTTACTTGTTTATAGTTACGTGGTACATTTTTATTACGACTTTACAAATGAAGAATAAATAAACAGTGATTTGATTTTATTCACTTTCAATCACATCTCCAGTCAATATATATAGTAAAATATTACGCAATACAAACATTTCAAGGATTTTTTTTTTTTGTTAGTGGAATGATTGTATGATGGATGGATTGTACGAATCACCTTGTAGCTCCTGAGTAGTTGGATTCGGGTGGGTAGTTCCATTGGATTTTTTGTTTCTCATGACAAGACCTATCCAATGGTACCACTCTTGTCAAAATCCGTGTTTTGCAATCCACGAGGTTTGCTTGTGAATCTTAACTCTATGTATTTTATTCCGTCCACATTTCATAATAAATATCTTAAAACGCTAGAGAACTAAAGTAGTACGTGATTTTCCGCAATCGTGTTTCATTTTAGTTCTCAGGCTTATATGGATATTAGGAGTAGTTTTATTTATTTGCAGTGCAACAGTGATTTTAAAGGAATTCAACTTAGGACTCGTTGAATTCTATTCTAAATATGTCGATAAGAACGTCTTCCCAACCATTTGACTGCATGTCCTAAAAAGGATGTCGCTATTCGAAAGCACTTACATCTTCACATGGGCATGTGCAGAAAATTCATAAATGGGTTACTGCAGGCTTACAATGGTCGGGGTACAGAGCTACAATTCCATGTATTTATATGTATATACAGGGTTCCTAGGAAAGTCCGAATGCGGCCAACAACTTTTGAACCAAGACTTATATTGCAACGAAAATTAGGTATTGGTATAGTAAAATGACTATGTATTATCAGAAGAGATAAACAGCAGCATTCCTGATGGCGAATCGAAGAAGTTGAAAATTTTATTTTGAAAAATAATAAAGATAGCGAAATATTTTCAATTGGAAAGTTTTAAAGCATTCCCCATTTAGTAAGAAACGATATACGGCTCACATACATTATGTACACGTACTGCCACGAGGTGTTCCGGAAGTTTCAATGCATAGCTTTCAGTTAATGCTTTCTAGCGCTTTAGAGGTTCAATTGGAGTTCTTAAAGGAAAGAAACCATGATCTTTCTCCAATAAGAACTTCAACACAACATTTAAACATCAGAAAGCATTAACTGAAAACGGTGCAGTGAAACTTTCGGAACACCTTACTTTGTGTCAGTACGTGTACATAATGTATGTGAGCCGTATATCTTTTCTTACTAATTGAAGAATGCTCTACAACTTTCTAACTGAAAATATTTCGCTATCTTTATTATTTTTCCAAATAAATTTTTGAACTTCCTCAATTCGCCACCAGGGGCGCTTCTGTTTATCTCATCTCATAGCGCATAGTCATTTTACTGCACTAATACCTAACTTTCGTTCCGATATCTGTCCTGGTTCAAAAGTTATTCACCGCATTCGGACTTTCCTAAGCCCTGTATACGACATTTCATCTCAAGGGGTTACATACAACCAGGTCTGTCCCCAAAGGGTAAGCGCTGTGTGCGCCGCTTACTCTCAAGAAAATTTGAAAAATGCCGAGAACGTGCCGCGTACTCTCAAAGTCTCAAGAAAGTTTTTGTATTTGCTGGTTTTGGGGCAACTTTCAACAAAGTTCATCCAATTTTTTTTTTTCCGCTAGTCATTTACGAACTTGAATGTAAACAAATGAGGAAATGAGGAAAACTCCCCTGAATCCCCCAAGACTCAAAATAATATCCTGCGTACGACCAGAAGAGGAATGAAAAACTGATGAAAGTGGCAGGTGCCACCTTGGACTTGGATAGGCGATAAACGACCAGTCAAATGCCAGTCAGCGCAGCGCGATAATATCACCAAGTCCAGTAACCCCGCAATTTCAATACTCTTTAATTAATACAGCACCGCATACTCTCAATCATTTTTTTCAGGACAGCCCTGGTTACAACCCCATCAACACTTCCCCATTAGCGCACGCCAGTGCGTTTGTGAGCAGCTATTTTCTTCAAGAATGAAGTTAGTAAACTCAAAAGTTGGGACCAGAATAAATGATGGCCGCCTTGAAAACTCTTAGGGTTGCATCAAAAATAAGACCTGATATTGACAGGTTTGTTAATAATAAGCAGTGCCAAAAATCACACTAAAACGTTTGATTTTGCTTTATATATTAATAACTAAAAATGTTGTAAATATTTTTACTTCCATACATATTTTACGTTGTAATATATATAATAAGTCCCAGAGGCAGATACAGAAAATATTTTCGGGTGGGCGCACAAAACGAATATAGAAATCTTATAGAAAAACGGCAATAAAGATTGGGGGCCCAGTGGTTCCGCCTTTATTTAGTTATAATATTGCTGGTACAGTAGTGCGGCCCGCAGACCAACGAGAATAAGAAAAATTGACCCATTCAGGGGTGGACTGGGCCACCTGCCCCCGGGCTGGTGCGCCCTTATGGGCGATAGGACTTGTGCCCTCGTAGGCTATAGGATTCGCGCCCTCCGATGATCCAAGGCATGCGCCCTTTGAGAGGACCCATCCCGCCCCTGAGCCCATGGACTGATAGGGGTTGAAGACCCCTGGTGTAGACTGTCCATGCCCGTATCCAGAGAGGCTATCTTAGGGACTGGTCTCCCGAAACTTTTGGGTACGTCCTTGCATGTTGTGATTATATCAATACATGCTGTAAAATTTATTGACACCCCACGAAATTAAATTCTGGCTACGACCTTGATACAATTCCTTTAATTTATTTCCTTGATAATGAGCTTAATGGGCCAAAAAGTTCCTTCAGCTTGCAAAATTAAAATAGAGAAAGTATAGTTGTAACGTTATTAAAAACATTCCGTTTGACAGTTGAAAATAATAACATGTCAATGAAAACGCTGCCATGAAGAAAAGAGAACTATATAATAATACAATACAACAAATGCTATAGTTACATCAAATGAATGACAAAGTGCATTTTTTTTATTTCGCACTAAATACACTATGTCGAAAAATATAATCACACTCCTTAGATTAAAAAAAAAAGAAAAGAGTTTAAGTTTAGAACGACGTTACCTATTATAAAATTTTTCGTTTGAAATTGGGGGACATGGAGCCCTAATGCCAATATTGA
>QLNU02009107.1:0-15800 GCA_006491805.2 Dysdera silvatica
GATTGAAAATTAGGTGTGAAATAGTCCTTTGGAATACCATATAATCATTAAATCTCCCTACTTCAGTAAACATTTCGTTCAAGTTAAGTAAAACTTGTAAATAGATATTTACTTTTCAACCTTGAAAACATGATTCTTTAATAAGTAAGGAGTTGTGATATAAAAAGCAATTAGCGCATCACGTAATAAAGGAATTAGTTTAAGTGCTCTACGAATCTATATATAAATTAAAAATTAAAAAATTACTGTATCGAGCAAATATAAAAAAATTATTTTATATACGTTATATAGTAAGTTTCAAGTTCATTAAATTATTTTATTATATTTTAAAGTATAATGTGAATGGGAAGAAGATGGAAATCATCGTAAAGAAAATCATCAACAAGTTGCCGTACAATCGGGAAACAGTTATGAATAGAGAATGTGTGGTCCTCTATCAAAATATTCCTGAACTGCAAGGTTATGTATAATGTTTATAGGATTTTTCTTCAATGTGCTGTTTGTATATTGCTACCTGTTACGTCTAAAAATCTTTACTACATAGCAAGTAAATATCTATTTGACAAAAACAAACAAAAAAATTCAACTGATTCAGGAGCAACTCATCCATGATTCAATGATAATAATTATTATAAAGCCACTGGTAGCATTTGTAAAGGTTTTTCGAATTCTGCGTCGCAGTTCCATGGAAAGTCTGGAAGCTTCAGTCAGAAGAGTCCCGACATTTACCGACATTTTATACAGCATTTTATGTGGAATATAATTTACACCTATAAATTACAAATGTAAAATAGTGTGTGTTCACGGTTCAATGATCATCAAAAGTATGCAAAGAATTCCTCTTCTTAATGAGTATATATACAAACTTGAAGAGGGAGAAGTAGCGCGTAGGCCATAGCTCAGTTGGTAAAGCAACCAAGAAATAATTGGCAGGTCGCAGGTTCAAGTCCTTCTTGTTCTCACAC
The DNA here is from genome assembly GCA_006491805.2 of Dysdera silvatica. Lineage (NCBI taxonomy): Eukaryota > Metazoa > Arthropoda > Arachnida > Araneae > Dysderidae > Dysdera > Dysdera silvatica. Next base: position 966 of record QLNU02009107.1, read on the forward strand.
TATTTTCTCTAAATTTAAAGTTTTTTATAATTCATATATATATATATATACACATAAAGAGAACGCATTTAGAATGGCTGCGCATCCTATCAGAATTTCTATGTTATGGAAATACTTAAAACTTCCGTAAACAGACAACCTCCCACCCACAACCATAGAAAAAAAAATCATGATATAAAATGTGTTTGAAAAATATCGCTGTTTTACCTTATAATTTTAGGTATACACACATATATATATATATATATATATATATATATATATATATATATATATATATATATATATCTATCTATATATATATATATATGCTTACTTTTGCATAAAAAAGGTGATAAAGAGGATTTGAAAAATTACCGACCAATTAGCTTGTTACCTGCTATTTATAAAATCTTCACAAAAGTGCTAACACATCGCCTGCAGAAAAAATTAGATGCAGCTCAACCAAGAGAACAAGCTGGATTTCGAAGTGGATTCAGTACAGTGGACCATATTCAAGTATTAAGAGAATTAATTGAAAGAACACATGAATATGAACTTCCATTGTGTGTTGCATTTATTGACTATGAGAAGGCCTTTGACTCTATTAAAACATCAGCAGTCATCAACTCTTTAAGATCAACAGACATCGAGGATGTGTACATTGACATGGTGAAACGTGTGTATAAAAATGCAAGTGCAAAATTTCGGTTACATAAAGATACCAAAACTATCAAACTTGGCAAAGGGGTGAGGCAGGGAGATACCATTTCTCCAAAACTTTTTACTTCAGCTTTACAGATGATTTTTCAGCTGATAAATTGGAATAACAAGGGAATAAAAATAAATGGTGAATATTTAAATCATCTGCGGTTTGCTGATGACATTGTTATTTTTTCAACGAACCCATCAGAACTCCAAGACATGGTACAGGAGCTCTCAACTAGAAGTAAAGAAGTTGGACTCAAGATGAACCTACAAAAAACTAAGATCATGTTCAATAATTTTGTAGAGGAAACAAAAATACAAGTTGACAACACTGAGCTAGAAATTGCTGATTCATATATTTACCTTGGCCAGCTGATTTCAATGGATGGCAACATTATGAAAGAACTCAACAGACGTATTAAACTTGGCTGGAGTGCATTTGGAAGAAACAGTTTTATCCTGAAGGGGAAATTGCCTTTGTGTCTAAAAAGAAAGGTCTTCAACCAGTGTGTATTGCCAGTCCTCTCTTATGGATCAGAGACATGGAGTCTAACAGTTGGAGCAATACGAAAGTTACAGACAACGCAAAGGAGCATGGAGAGGTGCATGCTTGGAATAACTAGGAGAGATCGAAAAAGAAACACTTGGGTGAGAGAGCAAACTAGAGTAGAGGACATCATTGTTAAAGTAAAAGGACTGAAATGGCGATGGGCTGGGCATATTGCAAGAAGAACTGATCAACGATGGACAACAGAAATTCTGAACTGGATTCCAAGAGACCACCGAAGACCTAGAAAACGTCCTCAAACTAGATGGGTGGATGAAATAAGAAAACAGGTTGGGGTGACGTGGAAGCGAATTGCTCAGGATAGACTTGTGTGGAAAGCATTTGGAGAGACCTTCATCCAGCAGTGGATAGATAATGGTTGAATATGATGATGATGATGATGATATATAAATATATAATTATTTGGTAAAACAACGATATTTTTCTAAACACATTTAATGAAAATTTTTTTCCTATGGTCGTGGATGGGAAGTTGTCTGTTTTACGGAAGTTTTAAGAATTTCAAATTGAAACAAAAGAAAAGATTTAGAGATGGTCTTCTTGAGGAGGGGAAATCGGCAGAATTATACGGCAGGTAGATTTTATTTAAAAAAGTGCCCTGGCAGCCACTTTTTTTTTTTTTTCTTGAACGGTCTGTTGTCCAAAGTTTTTGAGCTGAGATCGCACGGTATGGGACGTTCAATTCCTCCCTTGGCGAAAAATTAAATTTAGTATCGGTGTGCCCTATTGGCATTTTTTTTTATTTTTGGGACTTTGCGTGGTTTCATGACAACGTCAGGAAATTTTCAACTGGCCTTCATATCTAGAATGGAAGGAATGACGAACAAAATGATATCATGGTGCTGTCTTGCGACTTTATGTACATTATTATTATGGTACATTTTATAAAATCCGGGGCAACTTTAAAGTTCATGAGCTGGTATCGTGCAGTATGCGACGGTCAGTTTGGCCGAACAAAGAAGATTTGAATTATAAACTGATTCTGTGTATTGAATTAAAAACTATATTTGATTATAAATGCGAAACCTTTGTAATTCTAATTATTGACCATATTCGATTTTTATTATCCTGTTTGATATTTAACTATTTAGCCACTTCTAAATAATTGCTTTTCATTCTCAAACTCGTTTCGTGATTATGTTACATTTTAGATTGTGTTCAATTAGAATGAATCCTAACGTAGGCCTAATTTTATTTATTCCTTAAAATTGTATTATAAGATTGATTTCGGTTTTATAGATTATTTCTTTAATTTATTTGCCGTTTGTGCGAAACCTTACCTTTTATATAAAGAATATATATATAAACCTTGATAACGTGTTTAAATTTTGGAAAATTACCTAGAATATTATTTTATATTTAATTTACCTCGTATGTACAAACAAATGGTGACTAATAAGGAAAGAATATCGCGTTGTGTTATAATTGACTTAGTTTTCACTGCATATTTACAATTCGTGCGTTGATGCATAATTCCTCAAAACTGCGAAAGTTTTGAAATCGATATGTTGAAAAATATGCTATTGACAGATTGCTGATATTAATAATAACCAAGAAAGTCTTTTTTTGTTATGCTTTGAGCCCTGTAATAAAGATTTTAGCTATGAAGTTTGTTGTTCTATTGTATGAATTCTTAAGGTATTAAACATTTTTTCCCAGAAAAATAATGGGCTGAGTGTGCCGCAAAGGTGAGTGATTTTGCGTTAACAGAACCAACAACTGAATAGAATTTAGTTACATCATTTGATATTTCAGATATAATAAACTATGGTTCGATTTGACCAAATCACAATTGATAGGGCTTGTCAGGCCTTTTCTCGCTGTCTCCCTCCGCAGTGCATACTTATGTATGCTTTGCTGAAAAAAAATTGACAAATAAGTAGTCCCACTTCCTATATGATGGAGACTTAAATGATGCTCTTACCAATTACATAGGCTGAGTGCAAATTTCTTAATCTTTTTCCATACGTCTAAGACAAAGTTTTAAGCGCTAAAATTGGATTATAAAAAAAAATTGTGACGCTGAGAGTGTGCACCATCGAGGGGTTGATTTGAATATAATTCCAATCTAACGTTGTTTATGGCAGAGAGTTTCAGTTAAACTCTAAAATTGGTTGATACAGTAATTGTTACATACCACCAGCGTGCGCATTTTTGCGTGCCCTGTCTCCGGATTTTCTCTGCCACAGACAATTGTATATCCCTCGATAACCTCTCAGAAGATCTTTCCGACGTTATGCGCCTCCTATCTTTCATGTTGACATTTGTGCGAGTTTTGTCCACCATTTTAGAATTTTCCGTATTATTTTTTGTTTCAAATTTTTCAGTCGCTGGAAATATTACGATCTTTTGGAACGCACGTGAATCGGTGAGATCAAGACCAGATCTATCTTATGAGATCAAAATCAGCATCCTAGCTGCTTGGTGTCCTGAGTTGCATTGATTGGAAATTTCCGCGTAGGGACAAATTGGCCGCTGTGAATTTGCCCCCCCCCCTCTCCTAACGCACTACGCATGTACGGCGTTGATCCAGTGTTTTGTAGAGGCCGTCTATGGCGGCCCAACGGACGGTACATTCAGGGAAGGCGTGCTCGCGCTGACTTTCGAATTTTTTCGTCCTCTGTGCTTCCTGAACTTCTCAGCCACTGAAATTGGTATAACCACGGATAGTTACCGAGACGTTCTTTTCGGTACTATACATATTTTTTTCATTTTGACATTTGCCCTACTTTTAACCTACATAGCGAAAATTTTCAATTTTTCTTCTTATACCGATTTCATCAGTATCAAAAACAGGTTCAATGTTTTAAGTATACGTTCAGGACGTGGATCTAATTGAGATTTATCGTTTGAGATCAGAAGGAATGCCGTAGTGCCTCGGAGTTATAAGCTAGGCTGATAGAAAATTTTCGCTGACGCCCATGTCCGTTTTGCGCCGAGCACTATTTCATCGAGTACTTTTTTATCGATTACTATGCATGCTTCATGTTCTGGCTGAAACAAACGCATATACTGATTAGAATGATAGAAAATTCAGTGCACGTAAACATTCAGGCACCCTCCTTTGTTAGCTCACGCTAGAGATTTTCGTTATAGGAGAAAAAGAAACATCCTTCTTGACCTCTAGTCTCCCCGTTCATCCTGGAATACTAAAACCGCTACACCTAAACTAATATATATATTTTCGGAGAAGGGGATATTTGTTTCCCTGTTTTCGATGGCCTAGCGGTTTAGGACTTATACAATAATTTCTGCCACCCACATAGATTTTTATTGAATTAGATTTTGGGAGAAAAGAGACGTTAATCTTGATTTTCTGAATTAGTCCCTCTGAGCGATTGCCTGAGGTTTAAAACCGCTAGACGAATGAGGACAGGAAACAACGCTCTCTTTCTCCGTATGTAAAGATGTTAAGGTATTATTCCTGTCCTCATTCGTCTAGCGGTCCAAGACACTCCGGGCTAAACGGAGGGACCCTGGTTCGAATCCAGGATGGGGAAAGCGTCTCTTTTTCTCCAAAATTACACAAGCTCTAGTTTGAGCTGTAATTAATACGTGGGTGGCAAAAATTATTGTATAATAAATTCCCCCACGAAAACTCACAAAATTCTCGCCCCGGAGGCTTTCTTGTGTTGACCATATTTGGCAATTGTGTTATCCCTGTGAAGGGTAATAATACCTTACATAATTTCTGTATTTATGAAGTTGACATTCTTTATCACTAACAGCTAAAACGCTTATTAGGCCTAATAAAAAATAGTTGCGATTTCGTTTGGTTGCTACCTTTCTGTAATTAATAAAAATTATGTGTACTCTCTGTATATGAAATGGGGTAGATGTGGCTTCAATAGCAGCCAAGAAAAACAATGGGTACTCCTGCACTCCTCGATACGCCCTTGATAGGCAGCATGTTAAAGGCAGGTTTTTATAGTAATATAAAAACCTGCCTTTCCGGTGTCCGGAAACTTTTGGCCATATTTGGTTTAACCTAGAACAATATATTTGGTTCAAGCTGGAACCATGAATTTGGTTCAGTGTTGCCTTATTCGTTATTGAAAGTATATCCATATATTGGTTCAATATCCAGCCAAGTATCGGAAGCGCAGTTGGTGCCAAAATGTGGTGAAACGTAGTTCTTAATAACGGATGCAGCTGGCAAATCACCATATTTTGGTTCAACCCTGAACTATTAATTTTAACAGTGTAACTGCTCACTGTAAATGGGGGTTGGTGTTTTAGTCCTTAAAAGGTTCGAATTCGTCAGAAAATTACAGGATTCGACGCAGCATCCACTAGTTTAATTATGGCCCTGTGGTTGTGGAGTGATAGCGCGTGCATCTGGATTACCATTATCCCGTGTTTGACTTATAATTATGTCAAAAAACACTTACGGATTATCTGCTCACTGTAGACGGGTATTTGCATCTTACTCCTTAAAGGGTTCGAATTTCTCGAAAATTTGTAGGTCCCGATGAAGTATTTACTATTTTATATTATGGCCCTGCGGTTGTAGAGTGATAGAACGTTCATCTCGCTTACTGTTATTCCATGTTCGTCTTCTAACGATGTCAAAAAGCACTTACCGACTAACTGCTCGCTGTAAAGTGGGGGGTGGTTTTCTAGTCCTTAAAGGGTTCAAATTCGTTGGAAAATCGAACTTCTCAGCGCAGCATGACTCTCGCTTTCTATGCGCCTTTAAATTCACAAAAATGCTTCATGTGATTTTTCTTTTTTATATAAGTTTTGGTGTGACGTAAAATAAGAAAGGTAAAAAATCGCTTTTATGCTTGCTAGGTAATAGTTAACAGTAATAAAAAACAACGCAATTTTAATATAAAAATCTGCAGAAATATTTCACTCTCTTCATTAGGTTGTCCTATTGATTAAGGGAACAGCAGTTCTTGGGACGTAGCGGGAGTTTTTCTTATATACTGGAACAGCGATGAAATTTTACTAGTTATGATACGCCTTGATAAGCTAGTTGCAGTTGTATTCTGTTATTAGGTTACCGTGCAGATGTAAATGTTGTTTATCAACACATGTAAGCCGATTTTTCAAAAAATTGAAAACATACAGGTATACGCAGTGTCGTCCATCCACTATCATTCTTTCCGTGGAAGGTGCTTGCAGCTGTGTACCCTCATGGCTACGTAGTTCATAGTTTTTAGACCACTACTTTTTTCATATAGTCGATCCCGCTAATAACCTCATTCTAGGATGGCGGAATTTTAGCACTATAACCGGGTATGAGCGCACGGTGAGCGGAATTCCTTTTGATATACCAATCATTCTTTTGCTTTTATATTTTATTCACTTTTTCTTATTTAAAATATTAAAAAAAACGAATACAATAATTTATTTTTAAGCATTTCCAAAACAGGAGGAAATTACTGCACTAATACACTCTTTTGTAAAAAAAAAAAAAAAAATCGAAGCACCATGGAACTTTTTTATTGAAATTAATTGCACACCCAGCATATACACTGGTAAGATAAGGATAAAAATTCAAGGCCGTAAGAATAGGGATGGACGGGAATTGCACAATGGCTGGAATTGAACATTGTTGTTCAAAGCAATAGTTGGTGAATCTCCCCTGGCGGAGATGCATGTTTTATAGGTTTAGGTAAAGAGATAAGGTTCCGAATGTCATTATTAAAACTCTTCGTCTCTGTTGGGGCGTCAAGAAATGTTAACACTTATAGACATCAATTCGATGCATTAACAACCATTTGCTTCGATATAAATGAGCACAACATTTCTTTAGATTGAAAGAAGGAAACGTTTCTTTGCAAATAATATTTTTTACTATATCCAAATTAAAACCAAAGAAACCAAAACCGAAAGAAAAAAGGTAATATGAAAAACGAAATTAATAACAAACTATTTCAATTAAAATCTTATTAGAAAATTAAAGTATTCTCGTAACGCCAGATCACGTTAAGATGAGAATATATTAAATTAAAAAATATGACGCCGAGCATGCGCAGTATCAAAACAATGATACATTTTTCATCTGGTGGGAGAAGAGGAATGCCACTTGACAGGCATCCTGCAACACATTCTGCTAGGCATTTCTTCCTTGTTGTTCCAGATCTGCAATATTTCGCGGTGTAGGTATCTGGCAGCCTACCATGTCCCATACATGTTCGATTGGCGAAAGGTCTGGTAAACTTGGTTTCAAAGGAAAAATATCAATAGAACGGAGGCAGTTCAAAGATATGCAAGCCGTATGGAACATGGTATTATCTTTTTGGAAAATAGACGCAGGATGATTAGGGACGTCCTGCAGTCGTGTCAGATAGCACCCCACACAATCCCACTAAGGGTGGTGGTGGCTAAAATCGCTAGCCATGGCACTTCCATATGGATCCGATAGTCATCGGTTCCAAAACTGTAGCGAAATTCATTGTTGGATATAATGCAATGTCAATATGCTGGCAACGATGATGATAGGTTACAGCACCACTCCAGTCGACTCTGTCGATTGAGTGGGGTTAAATGTAGACGTCTTAAAGGCCACTGTAAGTGCAACCCCACCTCAGAGAAGCGTCGTGAAATGGAGAAAGGTGGTATGAAAAAGACTGTAGCACGTTGGATGGCAAACAATGTTGCCGTTGTGTCAGCACAGGACAGTCGCATAATCAACCGATCTTGCCTCGCATTCGTGCACCTTGGCCGTCCAGAGATGTCATTCCGCCAGTGAGTTCCTCTCAGCAAACCTTGATGCCAATATCTTTGCACAGCAGTGTCCGTACGATGCAAGTGACGGCCTATTGCTCGAGAGTACCAGGCAACTTCACTCATCCCGACTAAGAGACAATGTTCGAAGTCGTCCAGTTGGCGATAAAGTCTTCGACAATGTTGTACCAGCATTAGTAGTTGCGTCTCCAGGGAACTGCAAAGCCGATAAGATGAAAAAATAAACCATCTGCAATTTTACCTCTTTTATTCGAGGACAGTTGCAAAGTAGAAATACGCGCTCTGATCGAAGTTAACATGCAGTAATTTTGAAAAATTTATCATTTTCATACTTTTTCTAAAGGAATTTGCACGCAAAATTTCAAGATGTTCGATTTATTTTTTAGGTGTGATTCGTTTTCTTGCAAAAGAGTGTATGTTGATGTTATATGTTTTATGGCCCAATGAGCATTAAGACCATACAGCCTCAAAGTCTCCGAGTCACCCAAAACTTGGGAACTCAAACCCTAGTCTATAGATCAGTATAAACACGGAAATGTTTGCAACTGCAACAACATACCACAAAGCGAAATAAAGTAGAGACATTTGTATTCACGAATATGGAGGAAAAAGCCAAGCGACAGCGAGTGGAAAAGGATTTTGTTCCATTACGCAATCAATAATCAGAGTTTGTATTCCACAACGAGTTTAATAGTTCAAAGGGAATGGCTTAATGCAGGAGGAGAGTTTAGGATTTTTCCATAAAGGATACGAAATAAGATCCACACACCCGACAGAACAAAATCAGACTTTTCTTAATAGACGACTAAACGAATTTTTCATTGTAAAAATAATCCTAGAAAAATAAAAGATGACAGAGAATGCAGAACTCAAGAAGATGCTGCATTGCTTCTAATAACACTCAAGCATCATTGAACAGACTATGTAGACTACTCGAATGCTAACCCGCGAGAAGGCACGCCGATTAGAGGAACACGAAGACGTGCGCCGGGTGATTTGCACCCCATCTAATTATATAGCATTATTTCATAAAAAATGTCCAATTTTACGGGGAACAGTAACTGGAATTTTCACTTTGTCACCCTACCCCAAAAGATTGTGACTTCGAGGGCAAAGGGAAAGAGTTTGGTCATTTTCAGAAGCAAGGGGGACGGTTCTTTTTCAGAAATTGTATGTTATTTGGTGCGAAACACCCCGTGAGCATCCTCGCGGGTTAAAATTGATTGAGGTGGAAATGCGCAAAAGTAAGTTTTCTGATACTTGGATGCTTCCGTATCTTCCAGTATCGAAAGCAGAGAGAGAAAAAGAGAGAGAATGGGAATCAACTTCAAACTTCCTAACTTAATATAATTAGTATAATCGATGACTCTTTTTTTTTTGTTATAACTATCGTTACTATTAGTTGATCACATACATCGATTAAACGTGTATCCCTAAAAGTGTTACGAGTATTTTTCCTGAAAATAAAGAATGTTGGATGATACACTCATTAGAATAATAATCGTACAAAACCTTCGATGCAGTTACATTGAGAGCAAAAATGTGGTTTATAGCAGTTTTTATAGCTGCGTGCTTCCTTGTTTATTTGTTTATTGTTTTATTTTACGGCTCAAAGACTACAGTGGTCATGCTGCGCCGGGACCTACTGTTTTCCGAGGAATCCGAACCTCTTAAGGCCTAGGGAACCAAACCCCGGACTACAGTGAGCAGTGCGATCTTTATGAGATCTCTGAGTAAGCGTTCTTTGCACTGCTGGGAGTCGAACCCGGATTAGCGGCGCACTAGGAGAACGCGTTACCACACTGCGCCACCGCAGGGCCGTGTGTAACTTTATGGAGTAGATATAATGATTTTGCCAGATATGCCGATCGAGTTTGCTATTGGGTTGGTAAGAAACTAAGTAACTTTACTTGAAAAAACAGAATTCACGTGCTGATGAAGATTCAGAGTTCAAACCACCGCCAGAAAAACATTTTTGAAATAGTCATCTGTTCACCAATAGGCGCTATCGAGAAACTACTAGGTTGTTTATTTTTCCGAGATAACCTTTTCATTCGTTCTATACTATATATCAGCAAAAGGGTAAGCCCAATTTGGCGACTTTGCAAGCTATCTTCATCATGTTACGAACAACGAAAATAAAATTTACAATATTCTTAAGCGCCAGGATGAGCAGTTTATTAGAATTGGCGGCCTATCGCTATTTCTTAAATCTCTCCATAATTAATTATAAAAAAACCTCAGTTTTTAAATATTATGCATTAGAGAATATTTAGACACCGTCCCATTTGCTTATCCTAACGGTGGGGGGGGGGGTTGCGGGGGTTTGACCCCCATCGCCTAAGTGTTAGCGTGCATTTTTTTAACATGGTTAATATTCTGGATTGTGAGTTGAAATAAACCTAACCCCCCCTCCACTTTAACTCTCTTATTATGCTTATACACAGTCCCGTAAATTTCGAATTCAGCGACGTTTAGCCCTAATACAGTTTTGATAATTGTTATTATCTGATTGATGATATCACAACAAGGTGCGGTGGATTAAACTCACCCTGCATAATCTGATAAGTTGTAAAGCACCCGGCTAGCATTTTCGCGTTCCACTAATCGGCGCACCTGCTCGCGTGTTAAATTAGACATTGAGTATAAGCGAGATGTGGTGCACCATTTTCTGCGCGAGCTCTGGTCATTTTTTTCAAAAACCCATAAGTCCACGAAGCCTAGTTTTTGAGAAATTATAAAAAAAAACTGTTTTAACAGCAACCTCACATCGAAACTAGTAAACAAAAACTCAAACAGCATTCTGTGCAGCAGGATGCATTATTATAACTTGAAAAGTAAAAAAAAAAACATTATTTAATTTTAAAGTGAATTTTAAATTTCTGGCCTAATGGGGTTTCTGAAAAATATAACAATTATTTGTGTTTCAAGTCAATAAAAAATAATACTAACATTTTGTAGCTAATTTTTTTTCTTCATTTAAAAACAATTTTAGGCTAAAAGAAAATAAAAAAAATATTTAATTAGAAAAGTCGTCTTCAAACTAATTCATTTCTTTGTTTAAAGTTGGTCAGCTAAAAATATCATCGTAAAATTTTTTGATATGATCATCATCCGGAAGGTAACTCCGAAGCGTTTTTATATCTTCCATCTTTTTCGTATTAATAGGAAGGCAACCTTCAGGATAGGCGGCCTCTGTTGGAAGAGAAAGCTCTTCGTGTCCGTTCTTCCTCAGTCGAAATGTATGTTTGGTTAGTCGTCCAATGTAATTACTGGCCTGAATCACTCCTGTAGCTTTATAGCTTTATTGGAATGGTGAAAGTGCATATACTCCGAAATTTTAAAAGTCACTTTCTCATCTTTCGCAACTTTCCTTTGTGAAATTTCAATGAATCAGCTCAGCTTGGCGAAATGTACTCCACCAAATTTCTTCTGATATTAGTCCATAGTCCCGCCATAATTGCCACCTCTACTAACAGACAGCCAACTTTTCCACAATTTGGTAATTTCTGGGAAAAGCGGCCGCACGACATAAACCACGTATTACATGACTTCATATTTTTGGAAGTCAACATTTCACTTAATAACTCAACTCTAGTTACATCCGCGAATCAACCTCGTTTGTTGACGACATCGAGTATTGAACTGACAGAAGGAAGCGTCGAAGGGGAAAAGGGAAGCCGCGCAGCGGGGGCATCCTCCATCTTTATGATTACAAAACAAACGAATTGGACTCACGTTAACACGCTGGTGTAGTATCGTTCCTCCGCTAATTTTTTAAGTAGAAATAGCGAAAAAAAAGTATAGTTGTTCTTCCTGGACGACCGTTAATTTATGGAAGCAAGCATTTTGCTCCTTTACACCATTTCTTTGACTTTCAAACGCTTTTAACAGTCAATTCAAGACGTCAGCATCCATCATGACTGGAGGCAGTTGATGAGACTACATCCGACGCCCCCCGAAATTATAAAAAATATATGCAATCTCATATTAACTTCGCATACATAGCCTTCATTTTTTTGTTTTTTTCGAAATGAAGAGCTTTGCCCCCCCCATCTTTTGTACTAAATATTTGGTGTTTTTAAAGTGATAATCACAAAATACTCAAACTTCTGCAATGATAAAAAATAAGAATATTGACTAATCCAAAACGATTTTTAAAAAATTTACAAAAAATAAGTGGATCTGCTAAACCTCGTTTTCTTTATGGTTCAATCGAACTCTGTTATAGCGAATCTCAATGGAGGGAACGTTTGGTTCGGTTCGCTATATCCGATCCGATAAAAAACTTGATTTCTCAGAACACCCTAAAAAAGATTATCCCAGTTGTACCTACAAAGAGACGTGAATAATAATTCTAATTAAAAAAAAATATTAGGTGTTACGTACAATTATTATTATGTGACGTTAAACGTTTTTTTCGTTGTTTTTTTTTTTTCAGTTTCACCATGCGATAATTATACACGACTATACATTATTCAGCATAAGCGTCATGGTGTAGACCAGCGGTTCCCAAACTTTTGAATCCGCGACTCACTTTTTAGAACGTCGACCTTTTGCGCCCCACATACTTCTAACCAGGGACGTATCCGGCAGATGGGCCTCACCCCCCCCTCCCCCCGACAGAAAAAATCCTGGATGCTTATTTGGCTTCCTTAGAAACTACAATTTTTTTTTAATTCCGTTTACAATTTTTAAAAAATGAAAATATGCATATTTCAAAAACGTTTCGTGCTACACCAAAAATCGACCCGCGCCCCACTGTTTAAGAAACACCGGTTCAGGCCCTTCTCTCGAAATCTAGTACTTCCCTATAAAATGCCCATTTACAATTACGAATGATCGTTTTTGGCATAGAAAATTCAAATTGATAGGTAAAAGAACAGGTGCAATAACGTAAAGGTATTTATTTCTGCCATAATAATCTAGCAAAATACTCCTCCGCCCCCTCAGGGGGTGTTTTTTGGGGGTTATAATCCCCTCCCCATTGCAATGAAATTTTGAATATTTAACATGGAAATATGTGAGTTGTAGCTCTGTAACCTCTCTCCCTGTTGAACCTATAAACCCCCTTATGAACTTTCTGAGTATGCCTCCCTCCGATTTTTTTTTTTTTTAGTTGCAGACATTTATAAAGTTCATTGTATTCTATTTTAATATGTTTGGAGGTTAGCTATAGCCGTATAAAATAGCGTTATAGGTAGAGGAAATTGGACGGGATCTAAAAGTTCGTTATAAGCGACTACATTGTTAAATATAAATAGTTAAATATAAAATATTGTTATATATAGTTACACCTTTTTTTGTGTGCGTGTATGTTAATACTTTTTGTTATGTTAAGAAGTAGTCAATTCGTTAAAAACAAGCTGGTCGCCGTCGTCCCGGACAACGCGGGAATCAAGTGTGGAAGAGAGGGTGGGGTAAAAGCAGAAGAACAGGTTGACAGCCATCTTGGTAATGGTAAACCGCAAAAATCTCTCCCTCCCCTGCATCCCGCTAGCTTCACACCCCACCTAGTAATATTTACCCACTAACCACGGCGCCGTGCTCCCTCCTGTCAGTTCAATACTCGAAGGGCCCAACCCTAAGGGGACCAGGCGGACCGGTGGGGTAGAACGCCCAGTTTCTCCCTACTGCTGTGATTGTATCCATACATGCTGTAAAAATTTGTGACCTGCCGAAATTCAATCTTGGCTACGGTCTTGATTTGTGCTCTTGTGTTCAAATCTTGGATTTTTACTTGAAGGATGTAGAACCGATTCTAGAGTGCTTGCTTACAACTGAAAAACATTGAAAATTTTCCGAAAAGCCGCCAGCAGAAATACCGGTGTGTTTATTAACCAATTAATTTACACTTCTCAAATGATTCCGAACTATTTTTCATATTATGCACGGGGCATTGTACAATTGGCTTATAAATTAGCACTAGCGTAATGACCTTTATAACCAAACGAAGAATCCACATTAAAAACTTCGGCTATCTTCGTTTTCAAAATAAATGTTTTATTGCTCCTTTAATAATTATTTTTCTTGGTGGATTGCAGTTACAGAAACTAACGAAAAGTCATTGAAATAAACTTTCTATATTCAGACATTCAGTTATTCAGCTTATATTGTATTTGAGCGAAGAACTACTGCGCACTGAACGGGCGTCTTAGGTTTAGAAAATTAGTAGCAATATGGACGAAGCTTGCGCAGTTAAAACCGCTCAACTACGTTGTTGTATCCTTTTTATTTTATCTCTTTGTCCGAGCTATTCTTACGCAATTCCAAATCTTCCGTTATGCTAATTTTATGCAAATTAATTTCGTGCTTGGAAAGCTGTAAACAACTCGGATCAAACAAGTTATGTTTAAGAATTTGTCAGAAATTTCTGCCGAACGGCGATCGCTCCGATTCTCCTCCCAAGGTCCGTCGTAATTGTGACGTCACAGTTCAACATGTCGATCCCTTATCAGATTAAAGAATTATTGGCTTTAAGCAATCTTACGACGTCAGAACGCAAATACAGTAAAACCTTCCTAAGGCGACCACTGTCGCTTCCGTGAAAAAGCAGTCGCTCAGAGATGTGGTTGGTCTCTGCATGAAGGTAAATTTAGCATTGGGTCTATAGGGGAGGGAGAAAGTTTCCAGAAAAGACGGTTATCAAGGGAAGTGGTCGCTGAATAGAGGTGGTCGTGAAAGGATGTTTTACTGTAGCTCAATAATTGTCAGAAGTCTGCTTTCCACGGAACTTTAAATGAGATACTGTGGAAATACCATTAATGCTCGTAAGAGGCGTAATTGTGAAATAAAAATGCACTCGAACCTTGTTATAACGGGAATAAGTAAAATATTTATTCCATTCCATTCAAAGCATACAGGATGGAAATTTTTGATGC
>QLNU02009108.1:0-11942 GCA_006491805.2 Dysdera silvatica
ATTACTGCAATATTTTAAAATGGTGAAGTAAGTATATGTTTAAAATGCTAGTTAATGAAAAGTAATGGTTTGAGGGTTGATATATCACAAGATCTTTTTTTGCTAACGTGCTGCTAACTTTTAGAAACTTGATAACTTTGGTCTTCAAGATGGCCATTTTTAGTTTTGCTTTAATTTAATTTTTCGTCTGTTTTCAGTATATTTTCATTCAATTTTTAATCCATTTTGAGTGTCCTGTTTCATGCATTTTTAGTCCATTTTAATACAGCAACACTTTCTTTACCAACCTTTTGACTCCTAAAGCTAAAAACATCAAAATTTTATCTCATTCTAGAATAAATTTTATGCTAGAATAGTTTTCAGGGTGTGGAATATTAATATTTGTGGATGGAATGAAACGTCAACAGAATGATATTCTAACACATCAGTTTTTTTTACCCATCAGTAGGAACATTTAATATAGTTTATACAAGTCAAACACTACGCAGATTAAATTAAGAAACAATTTTCATCAACGTTTTTTAGGCGTAGTATAACGCCGATGTTATGGTGTAGTTAGATGGTGAAATGTTCGCAATGAAATGTTTTTGTGTACAGTGGGACAAGATCCCACAACCTCCCACTTGCTGGGCAGCTACTCTACCGAGTTGCGTCATTGTTCCGATGTTCATCGTTCATAATTCAGTTGGTAGAGTACCCGCCCGGCAAGTAGAAGGTCGTGGGATCGCGTCCCACTGAATACAAAAACATTTCTTTGCGAACGTTTCACCATCTAACCACACCATAACATTGGCGTTAATATTACTACACCTAAAAAACATTGGCACTAGTACAAAATCTGTCACAACCAGCTTTTTAGTGAGAAATGTTTCCAACATGCATGTGTTGACTTGACACCATGTTGTTTACATAATGTAACAAGGTCCCGCCACCAGCTCTCCTTCCTTTTCTCGATTCTGCAAACTTAAAAAAAAAAGGAGGTACTAACCTTTATTCCTTTGGCTGGAATATTGTTTTCATGGCACTTACAAACTACAGAAATAATTTCACTTCTTTTACTACATCGTCATCCACATTATGCCTAGCACATAATCTCATTTTCTCCTTACAAACCGGGCACTCATACTCCCACGCTATTAAGCTTTCTTTCATAACACATTCCACCACACTTCTTTTCCCTTTCAATGCAATTTACAAAAAAAGCCATAAACGTTTACACATAATTCCAATCGCTACAACGAACAAAATACTGCCCAAACAAGGACGAAGCAATGTGTGACGTTAGTTATCACGTCACAGAGTGTGTGATGTCACAAGCCCGCCTTCAGCGACTTTTCTATAGAGAAGAAGCACAGTTGTGATGGATTCTGTACTGTTACCAAAATGTTGATAAAAATTGTTGCTTTGTTTAATATGGTTTTAAGATAAATACCATATGACTTATATATTCTAGAGCAGTTTTTCTCAAAGTGTGTTTCGATGTACTGTGGCAACCCCGTAGAGGTTCTCCAAGCAATTTGTGAAATATCGCAGACGATTTTGAGAAAATCTGTAGATTTTGTCATTTTCCCCCCATAACATCAACCACTTACAGTTAACTAACCATTAGGGTGGAGTGAAAGAACTTTTTGTTGAAATTCATACCCGAGTCATTGCATGGTTCCAAATGGGCTAGAACAATTTGTCTTCAAATTTCAGCCCAAAATATTGGCATCTTGAGCTTTCATATCTTAAGTGAATATTTATACTGATTTTTCAACAGTTTTATGCTTTTTTCATGAATCACTTTGTCAAAAATGCCAGTACTGCCTTGCCATTCTCAGGTAATAGAGAGGCATGTGAGACTGGTGGCAGAAGCGTTATTGGCAACATATGGCGTAGTGTGTGAATGGATTCACATGCAGCCGAATTAAGTCGCAAAATAAATTGTCAAAGTTAGTCATTAAGATGAATTTTTTTGGATCTTGTGTGGAACCTGAAGACGATGAGTGATTAAGCTGAAACTTCTTTTTACTGTTCTTCCTTTTACTAGTTAGAACCACATGTTGGGTTGGGAAACAAAAATATTTTAAAAAAAAAAAAGTTCAATGTTTTCACCATTTGACATTAAGAATAATTTTTTTTACCTTGTCTGGAACCTGAAGATAACAAGCGATTAAGCTAGAATTATTTTACTGTGCATTTTTCACCAAACAGAACCATTTGTTGTGTCAGGAAATGATGAAATTGAAATGTTTTGGTTTTTTTTTCCTTTTTCGCTCCATCCTACTAACCATATACAGTAGAGTGTCGTTAATCGGAAACACACTGATCTAGTTAATCCAAACTACACTAATCCAATTTTTTTTCAGTTTGCTGCAACAGCATCTGACTGACAAGATATAAACAAACAATGCAGTGTATGTTGTTAACTAATTGGAATTTTCCATAAAGCAGGGGGGACGTTTTCGGTCTGCCCATTGTTTGTTATGTATATACACCAAAACATACCAAACAATATAACTTACAGTAAATTCTGTAAAGATTTCAGTTAATCCAAGCAGGTTTCCCGGCCCAGTTTGTATTAACAAAAACCTACTGTATAACCAATAGCAACAACAATAGAAAAGTATTACTTACCTTTTATACTGATATATTTATTGCTTAGTTTTACGTTTTTATCCAAGTAGTGAGAGATAATAACTCTTTAAGCCTTTCTTAAATATTTATAGGGGAGTTGTGCAGTTAGGCATGTGGTAAGAAAAGTGTTTCATGGGCTAAAAAGTTTAAGGTACCACAGAGACGGATTAAGGGGGTGTGATCGATGCCGTCACACTGGGCACCAAAATGGCCTAACGACTCTGAAGTGCAAAAACATTTTATAAAAATTTATTATATTAAATTTTTTAAACTTTATTTTTTACTAAATTCATTATCCTTCTATTAACCCTTATTCAATCCTTGTATAAATTCTTTACTGTAATGTTTAATTAAGTTAGTGTGTAAGAAAATGAAAAACTTATTTCCAACAAAACCACAATAATATAACACTCCAAGTAAAAAATTAGGAAAGTAAAAATTACATTAAAATGGATGAACTTGTTTGATTGTACAGAAGATATTCCAGATTATTGAAACTTGTGTAAGGTTTTAATTTTCATATTGAAACAATTTAATTTTTGGCTCACCAGAAAAAGTATTTGCCATTTCATTACATATTGTTTATTGTAGGGAAATTTTAATCGTTATCTCAGCTTTCTGCCTTTTAATAATATTCAATAGTCTATTGAGAAGATCCCTTTAAAAAAGTGTACCAAAAAAGGAATTATTTTGAAAACAATATTTAGCGGGAGGTGGGGTGTCGAATTTCGCGTTCGTACCGGGTGCCATATGAGCTAGATCTGTCTCTGGATACCACTGTCAAGAGGTTCGACAGAGTACACTTTACTGTATTTCTGAAAATTTTAGTGAACAGTGAAGATGCTTTAAAAGGTGGTACATACCTGAGTTTCTGTCATGCTGGTAAGAAAATAAGTTGTAGAATACCTAGATAGAAGTTTTTTATTTAAACATTTATTAATAGTAACAACAACGTTATTTCTTTGAGATTTGAGGTCAGATTCAACACAAGTTGCTTCCATATGCTTTACTAATCAAGCAGTAAACTACAGATAAACCAAGAAAAAACTGAAGAGGATAAATAAGTTTTATTACTTCTGATGGTAACACGTTCACTGAGTGTGCAGTTATCCCAGGTCCTACTCCCAACTACCCCAATAGAAAAAAGAATGCTTATTAACTAACGGCTCACTGTAGTTCATGAGTTGGTTCCCTATATCCTACGAAGCTCGGGTTCCTTGGAAAACTATAGGTCCCACCGTAGCATGCCCCTTGCTGTCCGTGCACCATAAAACCCAAATTTAATGCTGCTGCTTTCTTCATTAGTTTTTATACAAGTCCTGGCTTGTAAAAATTTAAATATTTTGTAACTTTTCTTTATTTTCTTCTCCGTGTAACGAAAGTGCATGCTTGCTTCATTTTTAAAACCATTGTAGCTTCTGATTAACACATAAAGTATCCGATTTTATTGAATTCATTTTTTACTTTTCTGTAAGCTTTAGCTTTTTTTTATACATTTCATGTGTAGAATATGGAATGACCTTTATTGCTATCTTTGCACTATATAAATTCGATTAACTAATTGGCTCAGTCTTAGAAAACTCGGCAAATATTTCACAATCATGTAAAAGGGTACCCTTTTCTGGAATATCATCCATTGTCAACATTGCCAAATGGAACCTGAATTTTATGTTTTCATCTAATTCTCACTAGTGATTAACGTATACATACAGCAGATCACCGTTCACATGTCATTGAGCTAAAGTCGTAATCATTTTTACACACTAGCTTGATTTTTGGTTTTCCCTCATTTTGAGTTGGGTTCTTGAATGGTGCATAAATGGTGTTCCACTATATGTATATAATTATTATTATTCCTCTGGTGTTCATGCATGTAACTTGAAACTAAAAACCATGACCCTCATCGGAAAGCAATGTTGCCTAACAGGATTAGTGGACTAAAATTTAGAATGAAAAGTGGGACTAAGAATGACAAATTTGTGGGTCATTGTTACCAGTTTGGCAAGTTTCTGTACATTAGTGCCAAATTGTTGAGTGAAATTCATTAATACCTTAACGTGCCAGTATGAAGGCTGATGTTTATTCTTAATGTACTTTATTTTTATGATGGAATTGTTTTTATGTGATCTTGCATTTTGGTTTAAACTAGAGGCACTTAACATATTCACTTAGTATACTATTAATTTGGGTTTGCCTCCTCAACCATGGAAGAAAAAAGGATTCTTACTAACTCGTTGTAATCTGAGTAGGTTGAGTTTTTCGGGAAGCCTCAAGTCCACTGCGTAAAAGTGGCATTGTGATGGTATATTCGTCTGTTACATCATAAATCTAGGTTTGACTCCTCCCCCCCTCCTTCCCCAATGGTGTGGTGGAATGTATGCTGTTTTTCTGCTCACTGTAGTTCAGGGTTTGGTTTGCTTACCAGCAGAGGTTCAGATTTCTCAGAAAATTTTTGAGCCTTTTTCTTCCTCAAACTCTCGTGTAGGAGAGATAGTTGGAGCTCAAAAGTGGAGATATGAAAGCCCAATTAATTCATCTTCCACTTCTGTGTGAAGATTCTGGCGACTGTTTTTATCCATTCTAACAAAGCGTGTTAGTCTTTTTAAAAGTCCCTCCTCACCTAATACTGCGTTAAGCAATATTGTTCTTTATATTAAAATACCATTACTGCACGGTTGGCATTTTGTTTGGTTTATCTCAATTGCCAAGATTGTGAGACCATCTGTTTAAAAAGATGTCATTTGTTAAGAAAGGATTTTATAGAGTTAAACTAATGGATTACTCATCTACTTTATAAATCAATGAGAGTTAAACCTTGTTAGCATGAACATGCCTAATTACCTTTGGTACAAACTTTCCCGAATCCTTACCAAATTCTAATAACTTGCAACACAATACCATACTTTCTGATTAATTATAAATTTAATTAACTTCTCTTAATGGTTTGCAGTTCCGCCAAATTAATGCATGCATAAATTAATGACTCTTTAATGGTGTTTTTATCTACCGTTTGAAAGTCATTAATTGGAATGCAATTACAGTACTTTTAAGAAGAATATATATTTTGTCATCTATAATGTTTGTGTTCGTGAGGTTTGACTGTATATAGCATGCGTAACCAAATAATTTTGTCAATTTGGTGGAAGTAAATTTGACAGTGCCGTATCAAATAATATGTATAATCATTTTACTGTATGAAGAATAATAGGGACTTAATGATTTTTTAAAAGAGTGATTTTAACAAGATAAAATTGTTCACGTAACGATCCTGCATTGATCCTCTGACCTGAAGTTTACTGGTTTAAGTCCAAACATGCAGCGTTACCTTTTCTGTCATGGATCAAGTAAAAACATTCGAATTGCAGTCAAATGCTTGTGGATTCGCTGAAAAATGATGTAAATTCTTGTCGTTTTGTGGACAAATTTGTGTTTTTTATTTTCATATTTTTTTAATATTCAGGGGATTAATATTCTGAATATAATTTCTTGAATTATTTATGGGAGAAAGCACACTTTTGGTGTACTTCTCCCTTCCCATCCCGATGAATTGCCATTTGACCGTCCATTCATCTAGGCCAAAGGTCATGCAAAGAAAAAGTTCCTATCATATCATTGAATGTAAAATACATTAGAACATCGATTATCAAACATATATGCACAGAAAAGCATGTCGCTCGCATTTCTTGGTTTTCCTATGTAGCTAAAAGTTATGTGTTCACTGTACTGTGGTCTGTTAAGAGTGCAATAGGGTCATTCCATTTCAAATCAACCAATTTTTTAATAATTAGACATCCACCAACAGGGATTTTGATAAAACTTTGTATGTGTACTATCCCTATGTAGGTTAGAACACATATTAATTTTTTCTTCCCTGGGCCCCATAATTCCTGAGATATAGGGGTCAAAGTTTTGAGAATTTCCATAGATGGTACATTTTTAACCTCTTTTAGACGGCAGTTTTGTCTTCAAAAAATTGCAGCTCCGGATCTAAATTACCTAGGGACTTGAAATTTTGAATATAAATCAATAAAGATGTGCTGATTATAAATAAAAATGCTGGAGTAGTAATTTTAGCTTTTAAGGCTGGAAAAATGTTTAAAAAAATAGAAATTATGTAAAAATTTTGAAATTTTTTGATATTACAAAAATTTTTTTTACCAAAAGGCAGATGAAAACACAGGTCTCTTTATCTTTAATTGAAGCTTACACTCTGATCTTTCTAGTTCTGAAATAAAAAGTGTCTTTCACATGGCTTGTATGAAATTTTGTTGTTTTTTTCGAAAAATGTGTTAACCCAGGGGTGAAAATTCTCAGATCCACAGTCACCTAAAAAATTGCTTCAGACTCATAAGTTTCAATGAATTTATCAATGTTTTTAATAAAGCTGTGATTTTAATGAATAAATAATTCTGGACTCCTAAAAATTTTTAATTGTACTTCCATTTATGGAATACACTAGTCAATGGGTCACGCTCATAAAAATAATGATATGGAAACATTTTTTTCATTTAAACAAAACTGCGATTTCATGCACAGTAATCAAATTGAAATTTTTAGACTTTTTCAGAATAAGCATGTGAACAAGTATGGTACTTACAGTTTTTTCTATATCGCATATCGTTTTTGCACTTAAAGCTTAATTTTTCCATTTCATCTTACTTGCAGGTAATTTCATGTTTTGGAAAATGTGCTTTAAGTCATAATTATCTAAATAAAGTAGGCACCAGTTTACCAGTGATTCTCAACCTTCGTGGGACCACAACCCGGTAAAGCTGTTTTTTATATAGTCCGATCCCTACAAACTTACAATATATTTTTGCAATTTTTTTCTCTTCAGCATATTTCTACTATAAAATATTCATTTGTGAAACATGTTCAAAAAACAAATTCCATAGAGATCTCTCGCAGCCCAGTGTAATAGATGCCAGGGCTGGATGGTTGGGGGTGGGGGGAGAAACACTGCTTTTCACCACAAAGTCTTTATTGTTGAGCAAAAAAGTTTAGAAAGAAAGAAAAACCAATTTAAAACAAGTTAATTGTAAGAGTAGTTCATGTATATGCTATTTAAGGGTGCAGCTTATGGAATCGGATTTCCACAAATTCGACATATTTTTCATTGAAGTACTTGCCCAATTCCTTTAGTGAATAGCACGTTCACATTGCAGATGATATTGCTAAGTGGAACTTTGCAAATGTCTTTCCTGTTTGGTGAACCAACTGAAAGCCAAAAGAATTATTTTGATGCTCCTTGGGAGGCAGGGGGTGGTCTTGAGGTTTATTGTTCTCTCTCTTTCCTCAAGATGCGATTTCTGTACAATCCTCTTCCCCCAAATGATGTTCATCATACACAAAGCTACACAATAATCAGTGCTAACTCACTTATGGTACTTGATCTCATCAGTTGGCTCATAGTCCTGAAACTTTTCTTTCAGTATTTTTTGCAAACTTGCACTAGTTGGACGGTCGGCACAGTGGTGCAATGTGCAATCTTGACTATCACTGCAACAGAAAAGATATTTAATAAGCTCCTGGTAGTCCTCTGTAATATGACCAGCATGAATCAAAAGGATGACATTATGATATTTTGTATGCACACACACACACACACCAAATATGAACCTGAAGATCCAGCCAATATGTACCATTTTGACCCCAAAAAGCAGAACTTGGAAAATTTTACATTTGTCTGAGGAAATTGAAGTTTAAGTGAAGAGTAGAAAAGTGTAACTTGCACAGATTACATAGTATCAGTCTCTTCTGTATATATATATATATATATGAGTCCTAGCAACACTAACTATATCTTTTTTTTCCAATCATTATTCTGGAATACTTGTGGCCGTCATAAAAATTTTCACTTAATTCAACTGTAGTTTGACTTAAGTGTGTCCCTTTTCTAGCATCAAGCATTGCTAAAATTCTTTCCTCCGCCAACGTTTGTCGTGACTGTCTCATAGCATAATTAGTGTAAAAACGAAAGTGATAATATAAAAACTGTAAGTACCACATTTGTTTACATGCTTATTCTGGGCAGGTCTAAAAAATTTCAATTTGATTACTGTGTATGAAATAGCAATTTTGTTTAAATGAAAAAAAATGTTTTCATATCGCTATTTTTACTAGTGTGACCCATTGACTAGTGTATTCCATGAATGAAAGCACGATTAAAAATTTTTAGGAGTTCAGAATTATTTATTCATTAAAATCATCAACAAATTTATTAAAAACATTGATAAATTCATTGAAACTTAGAAGTCTGAAGTAATTTTTTAGGTGATGTAGGTCTGAGAATTTTCACCCTTGGGATAATGCATGTTTCGAAAAAAAATTTTATACTAGCCATGTGAAAGACATATTTTTTATGTCAGAATTTATAAGACCAAAGCGTAAACTTCAATTAAAAATAAAAAAAACGACAGTGTTTTCATCTGCCTTTTGGTAAAAAAAATTTTTTGTAATATCAAAAAATTTCGAAAATTTTACATAATTTCTATTTTTTTAAACATTTTTCCAGCCTTAAAAGTTAGAAATTACTACTCCAGCATTTTTATTTATAATGGCACGTTTTTATTGATCTATATTCAAAATTTCAAGTCCCTATGCATTTTAGATCTGGAGCTGAAATTTTTTGAAAACAAAACTACGGTCTAAAATGGAGGTTAAAAAATGTACCGTCCATGGAAATTCTCAAAATTTTGACTCCCCCTATATCTCAGGGACTATGAGGCCTAGGGAAGAAAATTTTCACATGGGTTCTAACCTACATAAAGGTAGTACACACAGCAAGTTTTATCAAAATCCCTGTCTGTGGGTGTTGGGGTGTAGTTGAATTGACATTTAATGACCCAATAGCATCATGTATAAAAACAATTTCCATTTTTTAATTAAAAAGTATTTTATTACTCAAAAATATGGTTACCATTATTTGCACTTTCATAGAGTTACTGAATACGAATGGATATGAATCTCATGTTGGCGAAATACTGGAGGTAAATATTTATCCAAATACTTCACCACGTAATCTCCAAATATGAGTATTTTTTCACTCTGGAATTAAGAAAAATGATTAATCATTAATTTTGAAATAGGTAAATTAAAAAAAATGTAAAAAAAATGTATATGTGTGTAAAATATATATGGAAAAAAAATTAAGACAAATTTATTCAGAATGTACATTCTCACCCTAGAAACTACTTTACTGGGAGCACTGGCATATTCAGGAGGGTGTTAATGTAACCCCCCATTGCAATGAAATTTTGTATTACATATAAACATATGGAGTTGTAGCTGTGTAACCCCCCCCCTTACTAAGCCTGGAACCCTTCCCTTATGAACTTTCTGTGTACGCCTGTGTTGGGGGTAAAAATTTTACTTTTAGGCTATCAACATTAAAATACATGATCTAACTTTTTATGCGTTTACTTCTAATACAAATAGAAGTTAGTCGAAATTGTAAGCTAATGTTAAAAATTAGGTAGCTGTCCCCAAACTTGAGTTAATTTTTTTTGTACACTTTTCATATGTATACTCAGTGCCGGATTTATAAACGGGCACTTGCTCAGAGTGCCAAATTTCATGGGCGCTAAAGGCAGCAGTTTTTTTTTATTGCAATTTATTTACCATAGAATTTTGGCAATCAGCTCTTCTCAAGAAGGCACCCTCCACTAGTGGTACTGATAACCCCCGCATCATCCGGTAAGGCGTGGGGTCCTTTTGTCGTCGTTTATTTTCCATAAAATTTATAAGTAAAAAATATTTTTTAGTTAATAAGGATATTTTTTTTTTAATCTTTGGGTAAAATATAAAATAAAATGAATGGTTTCCAACTATGGCAAACTCACTATGTGTTTTCACTTTAGCTGTTTTCATTGACTTTAAAACTGAACTCAACATCTGAGAATTATAAAATCTAGACAAGTTTTGAAGATGATGTATACGCTTTGCGCCAGAACCCTACCTCAAGAAACGGTGACTAATAGACATATGTTCTGTTTAAAATATTGGAATGCATCGCTGGTAAATTTCTTATAGAAGACACAACACTATTATATTTACAGCATATCCAAAAAAAAAAGTACCCTTTTCAAAAAATATTCTGAGGCCTTTTGATGTGATGTTGGAATTCTTTATATACCAAAAGTAAGGTAATATATCAAAGTTTTTTATCTACCTTACAAAGATTCAATATGGGCGCCCTTCGTGACATGGCAGATATCTAGTCGATAGTCCATTTCCTCCTGTGCTCAAATCTTGAGGCAATGGTTAGACAAAGACGCAGTCTTTGACAAAGCCCCATAAAAAGAAGTATGGTGTCATGTCTGGAGATCTTGGGGGGCCATCTCAACAACGCTTCATCATCAGGCCCAGTGCGACCTATCCAACACTATTGGAGATGTTCATTCAAATACCCTCTCGCATCATTATGGAAGTGGAGTAGAGCTCCATCCTGTTGGAAAATAAAAGATCGGGAGTCCTTTTCAAGTTGTGGTATCAACCATATCTGGAGCATGTCAAGATACAAGTGTCCCATTAGAGTTCTTTCTGCAAAGAAAAATAGCCCATAAAGCTTCATTCTGCGCAAGGCATTAAAGACATTCAACTGTGGAGAATCTCTGATATGCTTAATGATTCGCCGAAGGTGTTCTAAACCCCAGATTCAAACATTATGCCTGTTGACTTTGACATTGATATGGAAGGTTGTCTCATCACTGAAGACTACCCTGTTCCTAAAATCATAATTTTCTAGGAATCCCAATATGTCTACACTGAAGACAGTGCGAAGTTTTTTGTCATCTTCCGTGTGTGCCTGCACAAGTTGCAGCTTGTAAGCCTTGAATTTCAAACACTTACGAAAAATATCCCAGACTGTTGAGCGGGGCAATGCTAATTCATGGCCTGCTTTCTGAACTGATTTCGTGGGGCTGCGTTGGTAGGATTGCCGAACTCTATCCACTATCTCCTCTGAATGCAAAGGACAGCCGGTGCTTTTGGCTTTGCATAGGCAACCTGTCTCCATGAGTTGTGTATTCCAACTCTTAATGGAGTTCTTGTCAGATAGATCGACCCCAAACTGCCGCCGAAAGTTGTGTTGAACTGTGATAACGGACATTATATAATATATAATGGACATTGTCTTTGCATATTCCACAGCACAAAATGCCTTCTGTTGTTGTGTGGGTGCCATCTTGAAAAAATTGTGGTCTTGAGAATGGCGGGTATTTCAATCAAAACTCGTATCTAATAGCAATCCTTGTCACTGACATCTCTCTCCACACACTGGGCACCTAAAGAAAAAAGGATACATTTTTATGGACACCCTGTAT
>QLNU02009111.1:0-13143 GCA_006491805.2 Dysdera silvatica
GTACAAAATATGTACAAATTTTAGGCGTTGTGCAAGAAATGTGCTATTTATTGAGTAAAGATATGTAAAGTTGTTCTCACCCAAGCGCGCGAAAAGTGAATTTATAACAATGTGTTATTTTTTAGGTGTTGCGTAAGAAACACGTTGTTTACTGCATGAAACAATACAGTGTTGTTCTTTCGTTTAATTATGTATTGTTTGAGAGGAAGGATGAATAAATAAGATCTCTGACGGATTTTAACGATGTCGAATCGAGTCTGGTGTTCTGCGCATCGGATAGACTTGCGCGTGAACTTAAAAAAAAAAAAAAAAGAAGAAGAAGAAGAAGAAGAAGAAGCCGCAGAAGGAGGGCAATTTTTGTTTCCCGCTTGCACCCCTTAGACTTCCTGTGTCAGGACCGATTCCGGGGGTTCAAGGCACTTCTCGGAAATCGTTTCTTATTTGCTAAAGAGACAGACACACAGACAGACACCCAGAGGTATGGAAGGCTATTTCGGCCAAAGACACCAACAAACAAACACTTCCTTGTTAACAGGGGCTGGTCCCACGTCAGTGGAGACTTCCTCGACATCAATCACCATACCAACATCCAGGTCATGGGAACGTATATTTTATATTCTGTTGTGAGCCCGGAAACGTCATCAGATTAACACGGCTCCTTATATTCGCGGTCACCTTTGCCCTCCGTGGTTAAAAAGGAAAGAAAGTGTATATCGGGAAGAGAACGCACGACCCAAACAAGAAGAAACGAATCTGAAGACCGCGTTCTGTGCCATCGGACGAACCAGAAACCGTGTTTCCACCCAGTTCAAAGGTACTGGTGCATTCCATGGCAATTAGTCACAGCCATTCGCATACGGGTTATTCTGTTTCTGTTTCATGCTTTGCTGTGCATTCTCTGTTACCTCATATTTTCAAACAAAATGTTATTTCCTCACGATAATGTGTAAGGCAGGAGAAAAAAGAAAAGGAAAACCTTTCCTTTTTAACTACTGATCTTTTAAATTCCTTCTATTTGTTTTTATATCGCTCGCTTTCACAAGCTTCTTTCTTCTTTCGGTTAGAATAACCGAAAGGGAATTCCACCCCAACAATCAGACAATCCCAATCCAAAGCCCAAATCCTACTTTTTCAAGTAGAAGCAGACAGAAGAAAAGGACAATCCAAGTACTGCCGAAAATCCGACTGCACCACCATTGAAGTATGCGACAGTCTCGGCACTCATAAGAGAAGCCACAAACGGGTACAGGAGTTTGGTAATTCCATCAAACATCTTTAAGACGTTCAATGTTCCTACCAAGTTCCCGACCCCGTGGTTCTCAATGAGCACCAAGACAGGCACAGCCTTCAACACCCCATTGGCGACCCCACCGAGGATGGAAAAAATCACCAACAACCAGAAAGCCCCACAAAGATGAGGTACTCCAGCACAAACTGCTGCCACAAACAGGGCAGCTGAGTACTCAGCAAAGTGGGGGAAGGGAGAACGCCGAGCCGCAAGCCCGTAAACCATTGTCCCGGCTAATTCTCCGAAGATGGCAATAATGGGTATCCAACCAGCATCATCCGTTCCCAAGTCGATCGCGTTAGCTCGTCTAGCAGCTGAGCTCGTAAAACAAGAGTTCCCGAAGCCCAGGGTGATGCAAATAGCAACAACCAAAACGAACCGAACATTGACAAGGAAACCGAAACCCATCTTCCCCATCAACAACCTCCAAAAACGGACAAAGATGTTGGCCGATTCCACGACTTCATCGTCTTCGACTTGGGGAGTGTCTTCAATAGGCACTTCCTTCGTCTCAGAAATAAAGTGATCCTCGGGATTTCCAAACACCCTAAGCCCCAGAAACAAGATAGCCACAAACATGCCAGACCAAACGAGCCATGTGCCGCTGAAACCAACAGCCCCAATAAGGACTTCCACCCAATTTCCCGAAGCCAGCCCACCAAGGATGATCCAACCTTGTTGATACACATAGCCAAGGGACGCTTAGACGTGAAGTACTTCTTCAAACAGTCGAGAGCCGTGGTATTAGCCAAAGCCAAACCAAGACCTAGAAACACACTGAGCAAACTCGTAACGGGACCGATTGAAGCTGCGAAGGATCCGAGGGACATGGCTAAGGCACAAAGGAAATATCCTAGAGCAACCGTAGCACGATGTCCAAAGCGTTCCAAAAACATGCTACTCAACGGTGCAAGAAGCAACGGTAAAGTAGTTGGACCAGCTTTAATCCAAGCAGAATCACCAATACCCGAAGACGAGAATTCCTTGAGCACAGCTGCAAGGAATGCTCTGGTGTAACCAGCCGACAAGAAGGAAATCACGAAGCAGGCAGCAGCAACAGCCCAACCAAAGCCACCATCGGGAGCAACAAGCACTTCCTTGGTGACAGTGGCCGGCCCCATGTCGATGGAAACCTCATCAGCATCAATCACCACACCAACCTCAAAGTCTTCAGGCAAGACTTCCAAAACAACAATCTCATCAGCATCCTCCTCCATCACGACAGAAACATCATCCTTCCTAGCAACGACAGCCATTATCCCAATAACCACAAGGGTAAACTCCGGAGACAAAAGAGGAAAGAGCGTTCTGGTAATCGACAGAGCGAAAATCAGAGAGCAAGTGAAGCCTCTCGGCCCAGGGTTCCCTTTTTATACCCGGGAAGATGGGGAAAACCCGGCGAGAACCAATCAGATTCGACCTGACAAATATTGAGTGCGGGATGAGTCTGACCCGACGGGGAGCTCATCCCGCACTCGGTTATAACCAAAACAATAAATTATATGAGATATGTCGAAAATAGCAGTCTCAACATCAATAATCAGGACAGGAAAGAAAACCTTATTTATTTTTATATCTGAATTTTGATTGTCCCTCAACTCTCTCATTTGAAAGAAAATAATCACCGTCCGCGCTGAGAAACGAGCCTACGGCTCAAACGAAACCTAACTCGGAACCTTAATTCTTATCGCAAACGTAATAGAAACAGGACGAGGTCTCGAGTGCTGCGCAAAGAACGTACTTTATGTACAAAATATATACAAATTTTAGTCGTTGTTTAAGAAATGTTCTATTTATTGAGTAAAGAGATGTAAAGTTGTTCTCAACCAAGCGCGCGAAAAGTGAATTTATAAAAATGTGTTATTTTTTAGGTGTTGCGTAAGAAACACGTTGTTTACTGCATGAAACAATACAGTGTTGTTCTTTCGTTTAATTATGTATTGTTTGAGAGGAAGGATGAATAAATAAGATCTCTGACGGATTTTAACGATGTCGAATCGAATCTGGTGTCTTGCGCGTGAACTTAAAAAAAAAAAAAAAAGAAGAAGAAGAAGAAGAAGAAGAAGCCGCAGAAGGAGGGCAATTTTTGTTTCCCGCTTGCACCCCTTAGACTTCCTGTGTCAGGACCGATTCCGGGGGTTCAAGGCACTTCTCGGAAATCGTTTCTTATTTGCTAAAGAGACAGACACACAGACAGACACCCATAGGTATGGAAGGCTATTTCGGCCAAAGACACCAACAAACAAACACTTCCTTGTTAACAGGGGCTGGTCCCACGTCAGTGGAGACTTCCTCGACATCAATCACCATACCAACATCCAGGTCATGGGAACGTATATTTTATATTCTGTTGTGAGCCCGGAAACGTCATCAGATTAACACGGCTCCTTATATTCGCGGTCACCTTTGCCCTCCGTGGTTAAAAAAAAGGAAAGAAAGTGTATATCGGGAAGAGAACGCACGACCCAAACAAAACACGAATCTGAAGACCGCGTTCTGTGCCATCGGACGAACCAGAAACCGTGTTTCCACCGAGTTCAAAGGTACTGGTGCATTCCATGGCAATTAGTAACAGCCATTAGCATAAGGGCTATTCTGTTTCTGTTTCATGCTTTGCTGTGCATTCTCTGTTACCTCATATTTTCAAACAAAATGTTATTTCCTCACGATAATGTGTAAGCAGCAGGAAAAAAGAAAAGAAAAACCTTTCCTTTTTACCTACTGATCTTTTAAATTCCTTCTATTTGTTTTTATATCGCTCGCTTTCACAAGCTTCTTTCTTCTTTCGGTTAGAATAACGAAAGGGAATTCCACCCCAACAATCAGACAATCCCAATCCAAAGCCCAAATCCTACTTTTTCAAGTAGAAGCAGACAGAAGAAAAGGACAATCCAAGTACTGCCGAAAATCCGACTGCACCACCGTTGAAGTAAGCGACAGTCTCGGTACTCATAAGAGAAGCCACAAACGGGTACAGGAGTTTGGTAATTCCATCAAACATCTTTAAGACGTTCAATGTTCCTACCAAGTTCCCGACCCCGTGGTTTTCAATGAGCACCAAGACGGGCACAGCCTTCAACACCCCAGTGGCGACCCCACCGAGGATGGAAAAAATCACCAGCACCCAGAAAGCCCCACAAAGATGAGGTACTCCAGCACAAACTGCTGCCACAAACAGGGCAGCTGAGTACTCAGCAAAGTGGGGGAAGGGAGAACGCCGAGCCGCAAGCCCGTAAACCATTGTCCCGGCTAATTCTCCGAAGATGGCAATAATGGGTATCCAACCAGCATCCTCCGTTCCCAAGTCGATCGCATTAGCTCGTCTAGCAGCTGAGCTCGTAAAACAAGAGTTCCCGAAGCCCAAGGCGATGCAAATAGCAACAACCAAAACGAACCGAACATTGACAAGGAAACCGAAACCCATCTTCCCCATCAACAACCTCCAAAAACGGACAAAGATGTTGGCCGATTCCACGACTTCATCGTCTTCGACTTGGGGAGTGTCTTCAATAGGCACTTCCTTCGTCTCAGAAATAAAGTGATCCTCGGGATTTCCAAACACCCTAAGCCCCAGAAACAAGATAGCCACAAACATGCCAGACCAAACGAGCCATGTGCCGCTGAAACCAGCAGCCCCAATAAGGACTTCCACCCAATTTCCCGAAGCCAGCCCACCAAGGATGATCCCAACCTTGTTGATACACATGGCCAAGGGACGCTTAGACGTGAAGTACTTGTTCAAACAGTCGAGAGCCGTGGTATTAGCCAAAGCCAAACCAAGACCTAGAAACACACTGAGCAAACTCGTAACGGGACCAATTGAAGCTGCGAAGGATCCGAGGGACATGGCTAAGGCGCAAAGGAAATATCCTAGAGCAACCGTAGCACGATGTCCAAAGCGTTCCAGAAACATGCTACTCAACGGTGCAAGAAGCAGCGGTAAAGTAGTTGGACCAGCTTTAATCCAAGCAGAATCACCAATACCCGAAGACGAGAATTCCTTGAGCACAGCAGCAAGGAATGCTCTGGTGTAACCAGCCGACAAGAAGGAAATCACGAAGCAGGCAGCAGCAACAGCCCAACCAAAGCCACCATCGGGAGCAACAAGCACTTCCTTGGTAACAGTGGCCGGCCCCATGTCGATGGAAACCTCATCAACATCAATCACCACACCAACCTCAAAGTCTTCAGGCAAGACTTCCAAAACAACGATCTCATCAGCATCCTCCTCCATCACGACAGAAACATCATCCTTCCTAGCAACGACAGCCATTATCCCAATAACCACAAGGGTACACTCCGGAGACGAAAGAAGAAAGAGCGTTCTGGTAATCGACAGAGCGAAAATCAGAGAGCAAGTGAAGCCTCTCGGCCCAGGGTCCCCTTTTTATACCCGGGAAGATGGGGGAAACCCGGCGAGAACCAATCAGATTCGACCTGACAAATATTGAGTGCGGGATGAGTCTGACCCGACGGGAAGCTCATCCCGCACTCGGTTATAACCCAAACAATAAATTATATGAGATATGTCGAAAATAGCAGTCTCAACATCAATAATCAGGACGGGAAAGAAACCCTTATTTATTTTTATATCTTCATGTCGATTGTCCTTCAACTTTCACATTTGAAAGAAAATAATCACCGTCCGCGTTGAGAAACGAGCCTACGGCTCAAACGAAACCCAACTCGGAACCTAATTTTATTGCAACATAATAGAAACAGGACGAGGTCTCGAGGTTGCGCAAAGAACGTACTGTCTGTACAAAATATATACAAATGTTAGGCGTTGTGTAAGAAATGTGCTATTTATTGAGTAAAGTTATGTAAAGTTGTTCTCAACCAAGCGCGCGAAAAGTGAGTTTATAGAAATGTGTTATTTTTAGGTGTTGCGTGAGAAACACGTTGTTTACTGCATGAAACAATATAGTGTTGTTCTTTCGTTTAATTATGTATTGTTTGAGAGGAAGGATGAATAAATAAGATCTCTGACGGATTTTAACGATGTCGAATCGAGTCTGGTGTTCTGCGCATCGGATAGACTTGCGCGTGAACTTGGAAAAGAAGAAGAAGAAGAAACCGCAGAAGGCAATTCTTTTTGTTTCCCGCTTGCACCCCTTGGGGACTTCCTGGTGTCAGGACTGATTCCGGGGGTTCAAGGCACTTCTCGGAAATCGTTTATTTGCTAAAGAGACAGACAGACACCCATAGGTATGGAAGGCTATTTCGGCCAAAGACACCAACAAACAAACACTTCCTTGCGCTAACAGGGCTGGTCCCATCGTCAGTGGAGACTTCCTCGACATCAATCACCATACCAAATATCCAGGTCATGAGAACGTTATTTTATATTCTGTTGTGAGCCCGGAAACGTCATCAGATTAACACGGCTCCTTATATTCGCGGTCACCTTTGCCCTCCGTGGTTAAAAAGGAAAGAAAGAGTATATCGGGAAGAGAACGCACGACCCAAACAAGAAGAAACGAATCTGAAGACCGCGTTCTGTGCCATCGGACGAACCAGAAACCGTGTTTCCACCCAGTTCAAAGGTACTGGTGCATTCCATGGCAATCAGTCACAGCCATTCGCATACGGGTTATTCTGTTTCTGTTTCATGCTTTGCTGTGCATTCTCTGTTACCTCATATTGTCAAACAAAATGTTATTTCCTCACGATAATGTGTAAGGCAGGAGAAAAAAGAAAAGGAAAACCTTTCCTTTTTACCTACTGATCTTTTAAATTCCTTCTATTTGTTTTTATATCGCTCGCTTCCACAAGCTTCTTTCTTCTTTCGGTTAGAATAACCGAAAGGGAATTCCACCCCAACAATCAGACAATCCCAATCCAAAGCCCAAATGCTACTTTTTCAAGTAGAAGCAGACAGAAGAAAAGGACAATCCAAGTACTGCCGAAAATCCGACTGCACCACCATTGAAGTATGCGACGGTCTCGGCACTCATAAGAGAAGCCACAAACGGGTACAGGAGTTTGGCAATTCCATCAAACATCTTTAAGACGTTCAATGTTCCTACCAAGTTCCCGACCCCGTGGTTCTCAATGACCACCAAGACAGGCACAGCCTTCAACACCCCATTGGCGACCCCACCGAGGATGGAAAAAATCACCAGCAACCAGAAAGCCCCACAAAGATGAGGTAGTCCAGCACAAACCGCTGCCACAAACAGGGCAGCTGAGTACTCAGCAAAGTGGGGGAAGGGAGAACGCCGAGCCGCAAGCCCGTAAACCATTGTCCCGGCTAATTCTCCGAAGATGGCAATAATGGGTATCCAACCAGCATCATCCGTTCCCAAGTCGATCGCGTTAGCTCGTCTAGCAGCTGAGCTCGTAAAACAAGAATTCCCGAAGCCCAGGGTGATGCAAATAGCAACAACCAAAACGAACCGAACATTGACAAGGAAACCGAAACCCATCTTCCCCATCAACAACCTCCAAAAACGGACAAAGATGCTGGCCGATTCCACGACTTCATCGTCTTCGACTTGGGGAGTGTCTTCAATAGGCACTTCCTTCGTCTCAGAAATAAAGTGATCCTCGGGATTTCCAAACACCCTAAGCCCCAGAAACAAGATAGCCACAAACATGCAAGACCAAACGAGCCATGTGCCGCTGAAACCAACAGCCCCAATAAGGACTTCCACCCAATTTCCCGAAGCCAGCCCACCAAGGATGATTCCAACCTTGTTGATACACATAGCCAAGGGACGCTTAGACGTGAAGTACTTCTTCCAACAGTCGAGAGCCGTAGTATTAGCCAAAGCCAAACCAAGACCTAGAAACACACTGAGCAAACTCGTAACGGGACCGATTGAAGCTGCGAAGGATCCGAGGGACATGGCTAAGGCGCAAAGGAAATATCCTAGAGCAACCGTAGCACGATGTCCAAAGCGTTCCAAAAACATGCTACTCAACGGTGCAAGAAGCAACGGTAAAGTAGTTGGACCAGCTTTAATCCAAGCAGAATCACCAATACCCGAAGACGAGAATTCCTGGAGCGCAGCTGCAAGGAATGCTCTGGTGTAACCAGCCGACAAGAAGGAAATCACGAAGCAGGCAGCAGCAACAGCCCAACCAAAGCCACCATCGGGAGCAACAAGCACTTCCTTGGTGACGGTGGCCGGCCCCATGTCGATGGAAACCTCATCAACATCAATCACCACACCAACCTCAAAGTCTTCAGGCAAGACTTCCAAAACAACAATCTCATCCGCATCCTCCTCCACCACGACAGAAACATCATCCTTCCTAGCAACGACAGCCATTAATCCCAATAACCACAAGGGTAAACTCCGGAGACAAAAGAAGAAAGAGCGTTCTGGTAATCGACAGAGCGAAAATCAGAGAGCAAGTGAAGCCTCTCGGCACAGGGTCCCCTTTTTATACCCGGAAACATGGGAAAAAACCAGCGAGAACCAATCAGATTCGACCTGAGAAATATTGGGTGCGGGATGAGTCTGACCCGACGGGACGCTCATCCCACACTCGGTTATAAACAAAACAATCAATTACGTTAAATATATCAAAAATAGCAGCCTCAAGATCAATGGTCAGGACAGGAAATAAACCCTCATTTATTTTTATATCTTCATTTTGATCGTCGTTCAACTTTCACATTTGAAAAGGAAGCTAATAATCACCGTCCGCGCTGAGAAACGAACATACGACTCAAACGAAACCTCACTCGGACGTTTCGTTCCCGCAAACATAATAGAAGCAGCCCGTGGTCTCGAGTATGACCTTTTGTGCAAAATATAGCCACAACTTTCCAGGCGCAGTGTAGAAATGCGTTGTGGAAAGTAAAAATACGCGCAGGTTAACTATCCCGAAGCGCGTGAAAAGTGAATTTATAAAAATGTGTTATTTTTTTAGGTGTTGTGTAAGAAACGCGGTTGCATGAATAATATAGTGTTGTGCTGCTGGTACGTGCGTATTGTTTGAGAGGGAGGATGAATAAATAAGATTTCTGCCGGATTCTAACGATGTCGAATCGAGTCTGGTGTTCTGCGCATCGGATAGACTTGCGCGTGAACTTAAAAAAAAAAAAAAAGAAGAAGAAGAAGAAGAAGAAGAAGAAGAAGAAGAAAAAGGAGGGCAACTTTTGTTTCCCGCTTGCACCCCATAGACGTCCTATGTCAGGGCCGATTCCGGGGGTTCAAGGCCCCTCTCGGAAATCGTTTCTTATTTGCTAAAAAGACCCATAGGTATAGAAAGGTATTTCGGTATTAAGCCAGAGGCACCAACAGGAGCAACAAACAAACGAACAAACAAACACTTCGCGGTAACGGTGGTCCAACGTCAGTGGAGACCTCCTCGACATCAATCATCACCATACATACATGCAGGTCGTGAGAACGTATATTTTATGTTGTGAGCTCGGAAACGTCTTCAGATTAACACGGCTCTTTCTGTTCGCGGTCACCTTTGACCCCTCCGTGGTTAAAAAAAGGAAAGAAAGTGTATATCGGGAATAGAACGCACGACCCAAACAAAACACGAAACTGAAGACCGCGTTCTGTGCCATCGTACGAACCAGTAACCGCGTTTCCTCCCAGTTCTAGGGTACAGGTGCATTCCACGGCGATTAGTCACAGCCATTCGCATACAGGTTATTCTGTTTTCGTTTCATACTTTGCCGTGATTTATTTCTTCGTTACCTCGTATTTTCAAACAAAGTGTTATTTCCTCGCGATAATGTGAAAGGCAAAAAGAAAAAAAGTGCCTTTTCATTTTGCCTACTCATCTTTTAAATTCCTTCTATTTGCTTTTATATCGCTCGCTTTCACAAGCGTCTTTCTTCTTTCGGTTAGAATAACCGAAAGGGAATTCCACCCCAACAATCAGACAATCCCAATCCAAAGCCCAAATCTTACTTTTTCAAGTAGAAGCAGACAGAAGAAAAGGACAATCCAAGTACTGCCGAAAATCCGACTGCACCACCGTTGAAGTAAGCGACAGCCTCGGTACTCATAAGAGAAGCCACAAACGGGTACAGGAGTTTGGTAATTCCATCAAACATCTTTAAGACGTTCAATGTTCCTGCCAAGTTCCCGACCCCGTGGTTTTCAATGAGCACCAAGACGGGCACAGCCTTCAACACCCCATTGGCGACCCCACCGAGGATGGAAAAAATCACCAGCAACCAGAAAGCCCCACAAAGATGAGGTAGTCCAGCACAAACTGCTGCCACAAACAGGGCAGCTGAGTACTCAGCAAAGTGGGGGAAGGGAGAACGCCGAGCCGCAAGCCCGTAAACCATTGTCCCGGCTAATTCTCCGAAGATGGCAATAATGGGTATCCAACCAGCATCATCCGTTCCCAAGTCGATCGCATTAGCTCGTCTAGCAGCTGAGCTCGTAAAACAAGAGTTCCCGAAGCCCAAGGCGATGCAAATAGCAACAACCAAAACGAACCGAACATTGACAAGGAAACCGAAACCCATCTTCCCCATCAACAACCTCCAAAAACGGACAAAGGTGTTGGCCGATTCCACATCTTCATCGTCTTCGACTTGGGGAGTGTCTTCAATAGGCACTTCCTTCGTCTCAGAAATAAAGTGATCCTCGGGATTTCCAAACACCCTAAGCCCCAGAAACAAGATAGCCACAAACATGCCAGACCAAACGAGCCATGTGCCGCTGAAACCAACAGCCCCAATAAGGACTTGAACCCAATTTCCCGAAGCCAGCCCACCAAGGATGATTCCAACCTTGTTGATACACATAGCCAAGGGACGCTTAGACGTGAAATACTTCTTCAAACAGTCGAGAGCCGTAGTATTAGCCAAAGCCAAACCAAGACCTAGAAACACACTGAGCAAACTCGTAACGGGACCGATTGAAGCTGCGAAGGATCCGAGGGACATGGCTAAGGCACAAAGGAAATATCCTAGAGCAACCGTAGCACGCTGTCCAAAGCGTTCCAAAAACATGCTACTCAACGGTGCAAGAAGCAACGGTAAAGTAGTTGGACCAGCTTTAATCCAAGCAGAATCACCAATACCCGAAGACGAGAATTCCTTGAGCACAGCTGCAAGGAATGCTCTGGTGTAACCAGCCGACAAGAAGGAAATCACGAAGCAGGCAGCAGCAACAGCCCAACCAAAGCCACCATCGGGAGCAACAAGCACTTCCTTGGTGACAGTGGCCGGCCCCATGTCGATGGAAACCTCATCAACATCAATCACCACACCAACCTCAAAGTCTTCAGGCAAGACTTCCAAAACAACAATCTCATCAGCATCCTCCTCCACCACGACAGAAACATCATCCTTCCTAGCAACGACAGCCATTAATCCCAATAACCACAAGGGTAAACTCCGGAGACAAAAGAAGAAAGAGCGTTCTGGTAATCGACAGAGCGAAAATCAGAGAGCAAGTGAAGCCTCTCGGCACAGGGTCCCCTTTTTATACCCGGAAACATGGGGAAAACCCAGCGAGAACCAATCAGATTCGACCTGAGAAATATTGAGTGCGGGATGAGTCTGACCCGACGGGACGCTCATCCCGCACTCGGTTATAAACAAAACAATCAATTACGTTAAATATATCAAAAATAGCAGCCTCAAGATCAATGGTCAGGACAGGAAATAAACCCTCATTTATTTTTATATCTTCATTTTGATCGTCGTTCAACTTTCACATTTGAAAGGAAATAATAATCACCGTCCGCGCTGAGAAACGAACATACGACTCAAACGAAACCTCACTCGGACATTTCATTCTTCTCACCAAACATAATAAAACTGGCCGTGGTCTCAGTACGACCACTTTTTTGACGCAAAATATATGCAACTTTTTAGGCGCAGTGTAAAGAAATGGGTATTGGTAAAATACGCACAGTTATGTAAATCGAGCGCGCGCGTGAAAAGTGAATTTATAAAAATGTGTTATTTTTTTAGGTGTTGTGTAAGAAACGCGTTGTTTACTCTGCATGGAATAATATAGTGTTGTTCTTTCATTTAATTGCGTATTGTTTGAGAGGGAGGATGAATAAATAAGATTTCTGCCGGATTTTAACGATGTCGACTCGAGTCTGGTGTTCTGCGCATCGGATAGACTTGCGCGTGAACTTGGAAAAAAAAAAGAAGAAGAAGAAGAAGAAGAAGAGGAAGAAGAAAAAGAAGAAAAAGGAGGGCAACTTTTGTTTCCCGCTTGCACCCCATAGACGTCCTGTGTCAGGGCCGATTCCGGGGGTTCAATGACCTTCTCGGAAATCGTTTCTTATTTGCTAAAAAGACCCATATACCCATAGGAATGGAAAGGTGTTTCGGTATTAAGCCAGAGGCACCAACAGGAGCAACAAACAAACGAACAAACAAACACTTCCTTGTTAACAGTGGCTGGTCCAACGTCAGTGGAGACCTCCTCAACATCAATCACCATACAAACATGCAGGTCATGAGAACGTATATTTTATGTTGTGAGCCCGGAAACGTCTTCCAGATGAATTAACACGGCTCTTTTCTGTTCGCGGTCTGCTGACCCCTCCGTGGTTAAAAAGGAAGAAGTGCCTTATCGGGAGATAGAACGCGACCCGAACAAAAGCACGAAGCTTGAAGACCGCGTTCTGTGCCATCGTACGAACTAGTAACCGTGTTTCCTCCCAGTTCTAGGGTACAGGTGCATTCCATGGCGATTAGTCACAGCCATTCGCATGCGGGTTATTCTGTTTTCGTTTCATACTTTGCCGTGATTTATTTCTTCGTTACCTCGTATTTTCAAACAAAGTGTTATTTCCTCGCGATAAGGTGTAAGGCAAAAAGAAAAGAAATACCTTTTCATTTTGCCTACTCATCTTTTAAATTCCTTCTATTTTCTTTTATATCGCTCGCTTTCGCAAGC
>QLNU02009115.1:6587-22009 GCA_006491805.2 Dysdera silvatica
CAATGATTCCGCAGCTGCAATTGGCGCTACAAGAGGAATGGGCTATGATGCCTCAAGAGCTTGTCAACAACCTCTTACTGAACATGAACAGATGGTGTACATCCTGCATCGCAATCAGGGGTTATCATATCCCCTACTGAAAACTGTTTTTCTTGCCTGTCGCATGGACGTTTGTGTTCTCCTGTGCTGAAAGCCCACTTTAGTATAAAAGTCTTTTGTATCCTTTGGATTCCTTTCTTGGTCAGTATTGTTCACCTTTTCTATAATCTTACATCTCGAGGATGTTATGATATGCTTTGTACCCATTTTAAACACTGAGGTGTGATGTTACATGCGAAAAACTATCCCGTCCTTAATTTTTACACACAGGTATATAATTTTACCCTTATTTTTTTAATTAATTTTTTTGGTGTAAGATTTAAATTTAAAGTAAGTTTCCAAGCTACACTATTTCATTTCTTTAGAACTTTCATATGCACGTATATTTATAATCCTTGAAAATGATACACATAGTTGTTCCTTAGAGAATTTTGATATAGAAAAGGTACATTGATATTTGTGGCAAACCAATAGTTTTTGTGATAATTGCAATTTAAGTCCAACCTATCATCATGCTGTTTTCATTTCTCGATACCTTCTTGATCAGTTTAAAATGAATTACCTGGAAGCCTTTTTTTTAAAAAGGAATGTTATAAAAATTCAGTTTTTTTATTGGCTTATTTTACTTTGAAAGCCAACACACATGCATAAAATTCCTATTTTCAGAGCACTGCAACTTAAAACAGTAGCTTGTCATTGCCAAATGTGATTAAATTGATGACACAAAAAAAGGGTTTTCAATACATTTGCAGTAATCACATTGCTCATATTCCGTTTTTAAATTAGAATGGATATCAAAAAATTTCCCAAAATGTTTTCCTGCTGAAGATTTGCCAGTCTCATTTTTTACACATCTGTATTCACCAAAATTGATTTTACTAACAATTAGTTTTTGCTTTAGAATCGTTCATAGCGCAAAGCAGTAGCAGCACTAACTAAAGACTGGCTTATGATTAAACTATTGACAAGTATTTTGTTTCAAACGGTGATCTCAACAATGACTTGACTACTGATAGGCAGTATTTGTGAGAAGGTACTTCCCATGGTCTTAACCTCAATCCTCCCCTAACCCCTTAATTTCAAAAGTAAATTCATCTGGAAACCATTTTTGTTCTTCACCATTAGATTTCTGTTTTGTAACATTCTTAGATAGTGATGTAAGCAGATACGATACCAGCATGAGCATATCCTAGAAATGCTATTTTTTGTATTTTCAACTTTGAATAGAGAACAATAAAAGGCAATAAAACTTCGATGACTTTACAATTTTGTCTTGATAAGGAGGGAATAGTCCGCTTGTATTATTTTCTTCTGCTTTTTTATACTAGATCGACTGAAAGGCTCAGATGAATTTGTTTCTCATCTGTTACAATGACGTTTCACTGAGTTCGGATACCAGCCATTAAGCTTTTTGTCATTGCCGATTTTATTGGAGGTGGTAAACAATTCAAAGGCAAAATGTGTTTTTTTCTTAGTGTCTTTCACATGATGACTGTTTCTATACTGCAAATGTAAATAGATCTTGAAAAGTAAACATTGGCGAACTTTATTTTAAGCTTTAGTTGTATCCATCTGATGAGCCTGCATCTACCTAAGCCCAAAGACTATATGAAATATAAAGCCAGGGCTCAGGCTGAACTTGTCTTGTCTCTAGTGGAAACAGGTGCGACCAGGAAGACATCAGTGGTTTTGCTCTATGTGGCAGATGTGTCAGGACAGTAGTTCTTAATTTTCTGTCATGTGAATGTTATGACCTGCTATAAACTTGTCCACATACTATGCGATTTATTACTTAAAGTTAAGGATCATAGCCCTGATGGGGTAAAAAACTGGTGCTTTTTATTAAATACCATGTGGAAATTGTAGCAAGGTGTTTATTGGACAGATTGGATTATCTATACATCTACAGGGAAAGGAGCATGTACATGCAGTGACTGGTGGAGGCAATTCCAGCCAGTTAACTGAACAGGTTTTCAGGGAGGATCAAGAACCAGAGCACAATAAAACCTGTACCAGAACCTAACAGAATTTTCACTAAACCTAGGGTTGAGGGTGGCCATCTGACATCTGGTTGGGGTTTTCTCAGATGAAACTGTTCCACACTAAATAATGTTGAATGTGGATTCCCAACATGAATGTATACAAACCTAGGACTTTCACTCACTCTTCACATTCTGCCCACACTTGGCAAAGGGAATAGGCTTTTGCTCAAAATGTTGTTTTTAAACCTTACGCCAGTGTAGAAATATCAGTCGTTAGGGAATCTCCTGGTGGAACTTTATATTGTTTTGCCAGTAGCTTAATAGCCTGGGTTCGTACCCTAGTTCTGACCTAATGTTAGTATATAACAAGAAAACATATCCAAAACTTCAGTTTGGTATATATGCAGGCTATCAGATGGGGTATTTTAAATTTTTTGTTTGTATATTACTAATTAAAATATCAGGTCCAGTTAATATGCATTATCTTATAGAGTTGTGTATATATTTAATTTCTTGGAATATGCAGATTTGTCACTCAGTATTTGTTGAATTTCATTTTCCATGTGCAACTCATGATCATGCTTATAAAATAACACTGGTAATTTAATGATTATTACCAAAAGTTTACTTAGTTAAGTTTTATTCCCAGTAACTTTGATTATACGCAAATGTAATTTATGAACATAAAAATTTTTTTAACCTAGCATTACATATTATTTCATAAGCTAAAAACAGTGTTTATTAAGCATAGTTTTCAGTATGCAAGTGAAATTTAACAAATTTCAAAAAGGTTGGTTCACATTTTGGGAATCACATGGAGTGGATCCAATGGAAACTGTCTTCAGTAAATATTGGAATGTTATTAGAAAATATTTTGGTGATATGGAAAGATTCAGAGGGTGGGTATTATTATATATAAAAAGTCATTAACTGAATTTGAATTGGATTGCCCAATTATAGTTGGAGAAAAGGTTTTTCAGTCATACATGATATTGAGTAGGCTTTCATGTGGAAGGTTTTCATAAAACCTGTTTGCACAAGGGAGCTACTCTTATGGATATATTTGTTTGTTTGGAATACTTTGAATTTCATTTTCATGCCTAAACCACTCTTAATAAATGTTTATAATGTCTTTAATGTATTAATTATGGTAGGGAAATTTGCATGCACATATTGAGCCCTTTTTCCTTTTTTAGATGATTCATTCTGTAGTCTTAACTTGTAAAACTGTAACCAACAAACAAGAATCAAGCATTTAATAAGACAATGGTATAAATGCAATGAATATAGATACAAATCTGTAAAAAAAATATTTAAAAATTAATGTAGGAAATTTCATTGTAAACTCGTGTTTGTAAAAATTGCAACATCATGAAAGACTCGTCCGAATTGAATGAAATTTAATGCACAAATGACCTGTACTGATACAAATAAACGATTAAAATTACAAAGCAAAAAAATAATATTGCATGTCGAAAATCAGTATTTGGTGAAGCCACCACGCGTTGCAATAAGTGATGCTATACGACGTGGCATGGAATCAAACAGATGTTGAATGTGTGCCTGAGGAAGAGCATTCCAGGTTGCTTATATGCGACCCCAAAGTTCATCTGTAGTAGCTATGGGACGAGGATCATGAGCGAGACGCCGACCAACGATCGAATACCACACATGTTCAATTGGCGACATATCCGGCGAGTAGGCAGGCCAAGGAAGAAGCTGTATCTGTTGTGGCGAAAAGAAGTATTGAACATTTCTGGCAATATGTGGACGGGCATTGTCCTGTTGAAGTACAGCTCCGGGAATGCCTTGAAGGTAGGGAACAACTTCGGGCTCCAGAACTTCATTGATGTACCGGTTGCTGTTAAGATTACCCACAATTCGTAGCAGCTGAGATCGTCCATAATACGTAATCACACCCCAGTCTATAACACTGGGGGTTCGTCCATTATGACGTTGGATAATGCACTCCGGAAGGTGTCGTTCACCGGTATAGCGTCTAACACAGATGCGGCCATCACTGTACCCCAAATTAAAGCAGGATTCTTCAGAAA
This sequence comes from Dysdera silvatica, assembly GCA_006491805.2. Taxonomy (NCBI): domain Eukaryota; kingdom Metazoa; phylum Arthropoda; class Arachnida; order Araneae; family Dysderidae; genus Dysdera; species Dysdera silvatica. Next base: position 10,723 of record QLNU02009115.1, read on the forward strand.
ATATCACTTGTTGCCAATCAGCACGCCAGTCTCTATATCCATGAGCCCATTGTAGCCACAGGCACCGATGGTTTTACGTCAGAGGGATCCTATATAAAGGAACTCTTGCATGCAGTCCACGGTGCAGTAGACGCCGACGAATTGATGAAGCACACAATGATGCACCTGTAGCAGTGCACCAACATTCTGCCAACTATCCAGATGCAGCAAAACGGTCCGTCACCACCATGCGGACCAGGTGTCTATCATTCCGTGCTGATGTCACCTTTCGGCGTCCACTCCCAGATTTCCGAGTTGTCTGGTTCTCTTGAACCCACTGCTTCCACACTCGCATCACTGTGTTGCTGTTACGCCCCATACGAGCTGCTATTGCATGATAAGAAAACCCTCCTTCACGAAGGCCGATTATTCGTCCTCGTTGAAACTCCGTAACTTGCTGAAATATCGCCCTCCTTCGTCGTAGAGGCATAGTGGCGTTTCATGTAACGTTTACTACTGGCAGATAACCATACACGCCCCGCTACAGCCCTCTATTTATACGAATCCATCAGCAGTTCAGAGGGCGCTGTTCAGCCCACGCACACGCGATGACTCTGAAATTCTAATCATTTGAATAGCATACCCGAATTTGCATTTCCTGAAAGTTTCAGCACAATCACGTGATTCCTTCATCGTGTTGCAATTTTTACAAACATGAGTTTATTAATACTGTTATGGAATTATTTTGTATGCTTATCAATTTTTTACTTTCCAGGGTGTCAACATACATTATAAAGAAAGTAAAGCACTTAAGCCAGCCTCTAATGCCTTATCAGTATTGTTTCTCCATGGAGCAGCTTTTTCTTCTGATACGTGGGAAAGTTTAGGTACTATAAACCTTGTAGCTGCGTTTGGATTTCGAGCTGTGGCTGTTGATCTCCCAGGTATTGTACCTTATTTTAACTGATTGATTTAAGTATAGTTTGATTGTCCTTAATTCTAGGGTTAGTGTAGTTTTAGATGTCTGATTCTCAAATACAGGATTCTTTTACAACACTTTCTATTACTAATCAACTAATATATTCAGAGCTGTGAGCAGAAACTCGTGGAATGAAATCAACCTGGTAGTGTTATCTAATATGGAAAAACAATGTGAAATATAACCCTAACCTGATTTTTCATATGCTTGGAGAAATAGTACAACCTGTCTTAAAGATGTTGAAAAAATTCTGTGATTTTAGTGTGCATTGTCATTCGGGACCAAATCTGACATTTCACAGCAATCCTGGAAGCTGCTGTCAGAGAGTTAATATGTATGTTCATGTGACTTCCAACAGGTGGTTGATTTTTAACTGCAAGGAGACAGTCCTTTAGTTAAAGATAGATTGTTGTAGGCAATTTACATTTCCGTCATTAACCTAGCTTTCAGAATTTCTACTTTCTTATAATAGCAATTTCATAAGTTCATTTTTCTTTTTCATATTAAATCATTAGTATGGCTGAAAACCTAGCAGGTGTTTTTAATTTCTATCGTTTCACCAATATACTTTCCTTGAACCATGTTATCCATTTAGTATGTATGCTCAATTCATGTATATATATATATATGTGTGTTATACATAGTTTTCTTTAGAAAAATAATTAAGATGTAAGATATTACCCTTCACAGGGATAACACAATTGCCAAATGACAATTGTGTTATCACACAACACTGTGTGGTCAACACACAAAGCCACCGGGGCGAGATTTTTGTGAGTTTTTCGTGGGGGATTTTTTATTACAAATAAATTTGACACCCACGTATTAGTAGCTCAAACTAGAGCCATGGGTGTCGGCAGAATTTTTTGTAGGGGTGGGCAAAGAAATAAATACTTCAGCAGAATTATTTAATTAAGTAATTATTTAATTTGTTTAATAAAATGATGAGACTATTTAGTTCAAATAAAATAGAGAGGTTGCATATTTTTGCTCTTGAGAAAAAAAAAAAATGAAAAATTTTTTTGAAGTCCAAGGGAGGGCCAAGTGTCCACTCTTGCCCTATGCTGCCGACACCCATGACTAGAGCTATTTTTGTTTAGGAGAAAAAGAGACGTCATCCCCATCCTGGATTCGAACCAGGGTCCCCGTGTTGAGTCTGCACTGTCTTTTTCTCCTAAACAAAAATAGCTCTAGTTTGAGCTACTAATACGTTGGTGTCAAATTTATTTGTAATAAAAAATTTCCCACGAAATTTCAAAAAAAACTCACAAAATTCTCGCCCCGGAGGCTTTGTGTGTTGACCATATTTGGCAATTGTGTTATCCCTGTGAAGGGTAATATCTTACAAGAAATTTATTTATTAACGTTAAATGTTAGTCTGCTTATATATTTTGTATTATTAAATATATTAATAAAATAATCAAAGCATTTATGAATTTAAGCTGCCTCTGTAGCTTTCTGAGCCCCCTGTAATTTCAGAGCCCCTCTGTAACAAGTGTCTAGCTACAGGCCTGCTCCTTTCTAACAATAATAAATAAATAGATAGATTTTATTTATCACAGGCGACATACAGTGCATACAATCTGTAAAGACATAGCCATGTTTATATATTACATTAGACAAGTCACATGTGCAATAAATCGCATGTACTGACATACACAACATGCCCGTGTTCGGAATCACTATCAAAATTTGTTTTTGTAATGGCACCGATATGGTGCAGTGAATTACACACCCTATGTTTTATTGGTTTACAAAATTCCTAGTCCATAGGTGCCAATCCTTCTAATTTACCTGGAAGGCTTGAGATTTTTTATCGGTTTTTTGATCTTCCGGTTGGAAAATGATTTTTTTTCAATTTTCGGAGATTTCATCTAAAATCCCCAGTGTTTTTTAAAATACTGATTTTTTTAAAAAATATTTTAAACACCCATTGTTCTTGATGCATATTTGTTTAAATTTCTGCGCATATGTGCATATTTAATAATAAATACTCATAAATAAACACAAATATCGGTAAAAAAGCCGGAAAAATTCGCTTGCTGTTAATGGTGCATGTGTGGCGTGACATAGAAATTTAGTTCCAGCTATGACGAAGAGTGATGCCCCTGTGCAACGAAATCGTGCATCTGGATTTGTAGTTGTTGGGGGAGGAAAGAAAGAATGCTCTACTACATCGATAAGGTTTTGGTCAAACACGTGACTTTGTTTAGGGAAGCCATGTGTTAGACGTGTCTGGTATTTCTTTGCTTCGAAAAGAAAGTTTTGTTTTTAGGTGTTTTTAAAAACAATGTTAACGATGTCGACCGTTAATAAAGGTACTATCAAACGTTTAAAGCTGAATATATGAAGATGTTTAATTTTATTCAAAAGACTGGGGACAAAATATGCTTTCTGCACGTGTTGCCATAAAGACATAAGGATTACTCACGGTGGTAAATGCGATATTATTTTGCATTCTGAGACTGTTAAACATAAGGAAGTGTTCAAGGCTGTAGAGTCTAATCATAGTATCAAGCCTTCATTTTTTGCATTTAAGTATACCTCCATGATTAACACTGAATGTTTATTTACATCGTTTTTGCTCGAACATAATTTGCCAATGAATTGCAGCGATTATGCGGGGTGCTCTTCAGAAAATGTTTCCTGACAGCAGTATTACAAAACAATATGGATCTGCAAAGACCAAAACTTTTGCAATTATGAAAGAAATGTCTGCAAAGGAATCCTCATCACTTGTTGAAAATTTAAGGTTCTATCCATTTTCAATTGCAACCGATGGAAGCAACGATGTTGATTCAAAGCTGTATCCAATAGTTATACCCTTCTGTGATCCTTTATATGAAAAAATTATGAATTGTCTTTTATTTGTGCTATCTTTGAAAGCTGACGAAACTGGGTTAAATATTGGAAATCTTCTGGTAAGTGCTTTACAATCTGAAAACTTTCCAATTTCTAATTGTGTTGCCTTTAGCTGTGATAATGCACCTGTTATGATAGGAAAAAAAGCAGGTGTAGCAGCAGTGTTAAAGAATTGTCACCAACATATTGAAATTATGGGCTGTTCCTGCCACCTTATTAACTTAGCAGCTGAAAAGAGTATTGCATGTTTGCCATTTAAAATCGATGAAATTTTGGTGGGCATTTACTATTACCTACAAAAGAGTTCGGAAAGAAAAGATAGGTTGAAAATTCTTCAAGAATTTCATGAGACTGATATAAAAAAGGTATTAAAACATGTTAGCACTCGTTCGTTGTCTGTTGGCACATGCTTAGAGCGTATAATCCAGCAGTGGCAACCTTTGATCAGTTTTTTTTAAGGAAATGGCCATGAAAAGGAATCAGATCACCCCACTTTCTTTCTTTACTATTCCCTCTATCAAAGTTTTGGTTGAAAATGCAGATAAAGTGAAAGAACACAACAGCAAAAAAGCATCACAGAAATTAAAAAGGGAAGCTCAAAATTATATGGATATTTCTAAGAAACAAAAAACTGAAAGCTCCATGTTTCGTGAAAAAAGGTTGTTTTATTCTCTGTCGGAAGGTATCAATAAGGCTTTCTGTTTATTTTTATCTTATACTGTGTCTGTATTTAAAAAAGCAAATGTTCAACTTCAGTCTGCGGAACCGCATATTCATATACTAAAATCTCTTCTCTTAAAATTGTACGGAGAAATGCTAGTGAAATTTGTAAAATCAAACATGATAAAATCATGTAGCGATATTTTGAAAGTTGATTATCATGAGAGGAGTAATCGAAAAGATGATGTTGATATCTTAATTGCAATTGGAACACAATTTCCCGTTCTTTCGTTCAATAATACAGAAGATAAAGCTGTTGATGCTTTACAAACAGAATTCAGTGAGTTCCAGGCTTTCGAAGTTTCACAAACTGTGAGTAATGAAGATAACATTGATGCACAATAGGCAGCCGTAGGTAGAATAAAAAATGATACTTGTGAATTAAAATTTAAATGACTTTCTCAGGTTATGCCGTCAATACTTACGATCCCTCACAGTAATGCAGCATGCAAGAGAGTCTTCAGTCAAGTGAAGAAAATTAGAACTGACTGAAGACTGAAGTCAGGTCAACCATGTCTGCATGACACATCAGAAAATTTATTAATAGTTAAATGCAGACATGTAAAATGTTACGAGAATGTATTTGAAAAAAAATTTCTCAAATGCAAAATCTTGCACTACGGCATTTGTAAATTCTAAGAATTAATATTGCGTTTAATACAGTTTAATCCTCTATTATTATTAATTTAATAAATACTTAATTTCTTCATTGTGTCCTTTTTTCATAAATTATGTATGATTTTGTGTAATTAAAAAATGGTGGCCTGCCCACGCATGCACAATTGATTACAGATTTTTCACTTCTAGAAGTTGGCACCTATGCTAGTCTATTTGTGAGGGTTTTTTTTTTAATTCCACTTTTGAGTTTATATTCGTAGTGAATATTGCAGATGAAAAGAAACAATGTATCTGCTTAAATTTTGACCAAAAGTTGACGATTTTAAATTCTTTAAAATCAAATAGTAAAAAAGAGGTAGAAATAGCAAAAGAATATGGTTGTAATTTGTCCACTATTTTCCACATAGTACAACAGGAAGCAAAACTTATAGAAATTGTCATAAAAAGAGGGAATACTTCAAAGAAGTTATACAGTACATGTGTTTATGTAAGTACTCGTACATTATTTCTTATTTTTATTAATAGAGTAATAGTATGGCACATTATAAATATTGAAATAAATAATGTATATGATTTATAAAATTAGAAATAAGAATATCTAATTTAATAATAAAATTCATTAAAAATTTAATGAGCATGTAATGGTTCAGAAAATATGGCGTTTATGTAAAACCTTATATGCATAGGATTTCGTTGACACATCCATTTGCATATAGGCCTATGTGGTTTCGACTGTATACAAGTATGTATCAAATAGCATTTATGGTATAACATTTTGCAGTTTTCAAGATTTATAGTAATGAAAGTTATAGAATTAAATGTATAAATAACAAGTCCAGATATGTATGTGCAATCTTTTTGAAGGGAATAGCTACACATGCATACCAGACACAATATATAAATATGAGATCTGCAAGATGATGTTTCTGAAATATCAAGGAATCATTCATCGAAACCCGTAAAAACCAATGTCAAATCTGTAGGGTGATGTCATGAACAGAATGCCAATAAGCCATTTGACATTGGTTTTTAGGAGTTTCGATGAACGGTTCCTTGGTATTTCAGAAACATCATCTTGCAGATCTCATATTTATATGTTGTATCTAGTATGCGTGTGTAGCTGTTCCCTTGAAAAAGATTGTACATGCATATCTGGTCTCAATATACTATTGTATAAATTTAATTCTATCACTTCCATTATTACAAATCTTGAAAAATGCAATGTGTTATACCATAAATGCTATTTGTCCTATACTCATGTATATCTTTATATTTTTATTATATATGCATGTATATCATATTGCACATACATTTATATTTACACTGTATATTCACTTATATAAAATGATATTAGTTCATGTAATACTGTATATACATGTTTTGTGTAGTGGCCTATATTATTTTATAGAATATATAGGTTTAGGTGGTTATTGGCATTTCATACATTTACTTATAATTTTCAATCTATTTACTTGCATTTTTCACTAATTTACTTTTTTAGTTTTCTGCATCTATTTTTCAAAGTATCATTTATCAAACTAATTGCTGCTTCTTCATGCACACTTGTTGTCTATAATTTATTCAGTTTTCCATTTTTACCTTTCTTCTTCCATATTTAAATTAATTTTAAAACGCCACTTCTGATCTGCATTAAATGTATTTAGGCATTTTCCATAATTTTTTCATATTATCATTTTACATATTTTTGTCTATTCCAACACTTGTCTTTTAGTTATATATTAATATTATGGAAAATAATTCTTTTAGGATTTGGTAAAAGCCCAAGAGCAGCAGTTTCACAAAAAACTGAATTTTTGTCCAACTTAATTGCTTCTTTAAAGCTCCAGAAACCTGTTATAGTTAGTCCTAGCCTGAGTGGTGTGTTTTCTGTTCCGTATGTTATTGAATATTGGAGAAGTATTAGTGGTTATATACCCATATCTCCAGTCGTCCCAACATCTTTACCAACAAATTGCCATGGAGAGCTTCCGGAAGATGATATTATGGACAAAACATGTAAAAATCTGATGAAATATGAAAGGTCCAGTAATGAAGAGAACTTTAGTTGCATAAAAGTAAGTTATACTTAGTGTAAAAGTTAATATTCTGTTTTCATTATGACCATGACATTTTTTTCGCTAATTACATATTTTGTAACATAATTGTAACAGGTAGTTGTCACTATTCTTGGGTTTGGTTGTAGTGGGTTAAAAGCTGTACCATCTGAGTAGCACCTGACCTTGGAGTAACAACTAAATCAAATTTTTGCAGATTACTGTTTAGCATATTATTGTTTTGTTACATACGCATGCAGACTTCTTTTAAAAGTAGTTCAGAACTTCAAATGAGTTGTTTAGTGAGTGTTGATGGCACTTCACACATCGTGATGATGTTTCCTCAGCAATAACTAGAGATGGTTGGAATTTATGATGTGCAATTAGTTTAAAATATATCTGAATACTGCAGCCCTGCAATGATAACACATTCGCCTTTATGGCAAACTTATTGTAGATTCGCTTCAATATGAAGTCTCATTACGCATGCATGTCATCCAGTTTGGCCACTGTTTCACGTGTCACATGATGGTTACTTTGGCTCACTTTCGGATCGCTCGCAACAGATTCTATTCATTTGTGGTTGTTGTGCGTCAGGAGATGGATTGAGACAACAATAACAAATTAATGGAATTTGTTGTGAGCAATTCAAAACTAACTGAAGTGATCACCAAGTGACATTCTAGGAGCATCATTTGGGGAGGGTGGGAAGCAATTGCCTACCTTCTTGAGTTTCAGATTCAAAAAATAAGTTTTTTTGTACAACGAAGGAAAACCAACTTTTTATAATAAAATATTTACTTCTATACCACTTTTTTTTTGAAGAGATGGGTACTCTTACCTCCTCTGTTCTGGCAAAACTTATTCCACATGTTTTTCACAGCGCAAAGCATGTCACCTGTCTTTTCATCGAAATAGGTGTTACACCCGAGGTGAGCCTGAAAATAATATTTCTTAAGGGGGAAAAAATATGATTTAACAAATTGCACAAGATCTAGCGCATAACAGATGTAATTGGCATCCATAAACAAAAACTGGGCTGCTATCTTTGTGTCATAGTTGACAGTAATTATAATTTGACACTAGTTTTAATGTTTTGCTTGCATTTTAAATTTTATTGTTAGTGTCTCTAGTTTTTTTTCAGGGCGACAGGGTCCCCAATTGGTCCGCTTTTTACATAAAGGTCTGTATTTCGTCTCCAGTCTGTATTAGTCTGTATTTTTGTCTCAAGTTCGTATGAGTCCGTTTTTTTATCATTTGGTCCCTATTTTCCCCCTTTTTCTTGTTTAACGGGTGCTTAATCAGAAATTAGTTGATTGAGTAGAAATAATCTGTAATATTCATATGTTTACAAAGGCATTTCTGGAAACAATCGCCATGCGATAAGATTCACATTGCTGAATTCTGATTTATCAGAGGAAGAAGCTGTGGGATGTTGCATGTATATTATGTTGTGGGATTGCAACTCCAGACAAGTCAATGCAGAGACAGGATTTACAAGCTCTTAGAAAGTTTGACATATCTCTGCCTCCTCCCATTCAGATAGTTTTCAAAAGCTAACAGATTGTTAAGTTTTTTTTAATATATCCTTCTTTTGCACAAATATATATACTTAGTACTTCAATTTTTTTTTTTTTTTTAAAGAATTTATTTCCTTCCAATATAGAAACCCTTGAGATATTTTTTTTTAAAGATTTGAGTTTCATTATAACTAGAACAAATTTTACGTTAGGCTGCCGTGTCTTTGCCTCCTTTGCCCTCTTCCTGTCCCAGGCCCCTCGATGTAGGTTCCTGCTCATGGTAAGGGGGCCACCCAGAGATACTACTGGTTACTACAGATCAGTATCTCTGGGTCCTGAACACCTACAACCCAAACCAAGGTGAGATCATGCCAAGGGCTGAAGGTCACTGGTTATTGTGTTGCGAATTGACCACCTCAGGGGGTACAGGCGAAATCCTGTTGTAATTAGCCTTCCGGCTGTGATGGAGGTAACGCAGCTGGTAACCATATACTTTCCTCTAGTTCTTTAAAGACCAATGAATTCTTCTAAAAATAAAAACAAATGAATGACAGACTGCTAAATAAAGAAATAAGAATAGAAAGTGATGATGAAAATAAACATAAAATATTGCCAACGTTTATAGTAATTACTTACGAAAGTCCTAACTTTAAAAAACTATTACCATTTGCAATAGAAAAGGCTATCAAAGTAATATGTGGTACTGTTAATAGCATTAAAAAACTAAGATCAGGTGATCTCATTGAAATGAATAGCCAACAGCAATCATCCTCTCTACGCAATTGCAAAACAAATAGTTAATATAGAAATCAGTCCCTCTGCACAATACCCTAAATAACAGTCGTGGTGTAATTTCGGAAATAGATTTAATTGACGTAGACGGAAGAAGAAATAGTAGCAGAACTATGCTTTTCATACCACATTGCATACTGAAAATTTTGAGAAACTTATACTTTTGACTAAACCTCTTCCAAAAATTACCCTTTTGCACCAAAACTAATATAATTTATATAAAATTATTAAGGTCATATATTTTTCAGAAGAATGTTTGCCAAATATGTAACTAAAACTTGAAAAACAAAAAGTGTTTTTAGCTAAATTATTTAATTTGTAAGGAATTTTTATTATACTAATCTCCTTTGCCATATATACAGTCATACACACTTTAAATGGAATGGAAGATGAAGCATCAGCTTTGCAATTATATAGTTAAATGCTTTTATAATAAATACAAAAAGGGCTGGATGAAAGTGTTATAAATATTTAATTAATGCAAGTTTTGAGAAAAAATACACTTTTTAATGCAGTTTTTGAATTTGTAAATTCACTGTAATTGAGTTATAAATGGCTTTGGGCTTTGCATTAATGGAATTTATGGCCTTGAAATTTATTGTGATTGCGCATATTTGAGTGCCTTGTGTGTTGTTTACTGTAATTAGTAACTGGAAATCGATTAACATTTGGTCTGGAAACCTGGAAAAGTCAGGGAAGTTTGAAATAGAATTTGAGTAGACACCCTACCTAGGCCTTGAGAGGTTCAGATTCCTCGGAAAACTGTAGGTCCAAGAAGTTTGGATTCCTCAGAAAATTTTAAGTCCAGAGGTTTGGATTCCTCGGAAAACAGTAGGTCCTGGAACAGTATGACTACTGTAGTCCTTGAGCCGTAAAGCCACAAGCAAACAATTAAGCAATAATTGAGGTTGAGTAATAAATATTTGAGTTCTGTTTTAAGTAAAATTAGTACTGTTTATTTTTCAGTTCTTCTTGCTCATTAATTTTTTTTCCAAGGGTGGGTGGGTGGTAGGAGAGGTAATATAAAATAACATTTTTTTTTAGTTGCTGTATGAAAAAGGATCAATATTTTAAAAAAATTCTTAAAAGGATATCACGGAACTCTATTTAAATTTTGAGTGACAATTATTAAAAAAAAAGTAGTGTACAAATCACTGTATTAGGTACTTATTGGTCCTCTTTAGTTTTTTTTCATAAATAGTGGCCCCTAGTTTCTTGTAAAAAAGTCAACTGGGAGCTCTGAGTTTAGTACACTAACACTACAGTTCGATATATTAAGGATGTCATGAACTAAAGAAATTTGGGAACCACAGCCGTAGGTTTAAACAGAAATTTTACTTGTGGCATTTACTAATACTTTGTTTAAAATGCTGTTTTTTTCTGTCTGAAATGGTTTAATAAGTAAACATTGTGACATAAGATTTTGAAATAGTCAACGAATCTAATGTAATAAAGATTGCATATATTTAAAACTGGAATTATGTGCATTATCCCATGTTGGGCTCTACTGCTTTCTAATTTTTAATGCCCTTTTACAATATTTTCTTATTTTGTATTATGTTTATTTGTAAGTAATGTATTCAAGAGTTTGTTATATGACCCATTTTTGTGGGAAGTTTGTGGAAATTAACAGTATATAGTTAGGATGAATATCAATAAAACAATTTTTAATAGTCCTTTTCAAATTGCTTCTACTGTAACAATAAAGATAAATGAACTACCCTGTCAAGGCTGAAATTTTGTTAGCGATATGATAGTCTTAT
>QLNU02009121.1:4032-22573 GCA_006491805.2 Dysdera silvatica
TCCACTTACTTATGTTTTTTAATGTCATTTATGCCACCTTTCTGATACCCAATACGTTCTGCTGGATTATCTCTGAAAGAGGAAAGGGAAAATTATTATATATATATATATACATAATCACATACAAAGTCTATGACCATATTTCTGCCTCCGCTTCAAATCTACAATAAATTAATAAATAATCTTAATTCTAGTTTGGAACGGAAACTTTGAAGTCAAAACTTTCTATTCCTCAAATGCCTTTTCCGGTTTAGGGGTTAGTAGCAAACATAGATTACAAGTCCTTATCCATATTCCACAGATAATACCTTCTGTGTTTTGTTTGTGCGAATTTTGGCGTAAGGACAGCAAGGATCATGCTGCAATGCTATGATTGAATATGATGATGTTGATGATGAAATGTTGCAAAATAAAATAGGCAACAATAAACAGCAGGGACGTTTTTTATACCTCCTTCAAGTAAAGCTCATTTTGAGAATGACTACTAATGATAGTTCCTGCATATAAAGTTTTTTTTTTCAGCTTATGGCTCTGAATTTCGAATGATTATATAATGTGTTCATTAAACTTTACACTAATTAAAAGCCAAATATTATCGTATCTATATTACATGCACATGTCATCTATGCAGACTTTATTTTCAAAGTTTGAAATTTTAAATTGTAACATGGATGAAGCGTGCAATTTTTGTTGTCCTAAAACTCTGTTATATATGGATCATATTGCATGTGTGTATATATATATTATATATTAAACTTGTTTGTGTATTTGATTACATATTTAATTAAATACAACTGTTTATATTAACTATATTACAAACACTTTAATTTACAATAATGAAATTCAATTCTATGTACAGTCTGCAGATTGTATGCCAAAGTACTCATGCGGCCTACTTGGCATGAAAAATTGAATCACATTGGCCTAACTAAGCATAGCTGTATGCAAAAAGTTCATAAGGGGGAGTTACGGAACTACAACTCCCCTCAACGCCCCCCCTGCGTATGCCCGGGGGCGTAAGACCTGGGAAACCAAGCCACGGACTATGGTAAGAAATTAATCGGCAAGCTTTCCTTTTTGGTACAGTTGTGAGTCCGACCCAGAATGATTACACACTGGGAAAATGCATTGTTTCTGTATCAACAAGGGGCCTCTTCTGAATTTTGTCCCATTTTTTAAGTTTTAAATCATCCATCCCCTCTTCCTTTTATACATTTATATGGCATCTTCCTGTGATATTTCACTCTAGTGGAAATGGGGTACATTTTGTATCTTTCACCCAGGGTCGCCGCGTGTGGGTTGGAAAGTTGTGCTTTACAGAGAGGCGCCTAACCAGGAGGGAAGTCATTTCAAGGAAAGCGGCTCTGCTTTCACCTCTCTCTCTCGCTATGTCTCCACAAAACGTAAACTTTCTTGTATGTATTCTAGTGATGCCTGAAAACTTTCTCTTAGGCTTTGTTTCAAGTGGATACAATTGGAGCTTACCCGTACCCTACCAACACTTTCTCAAGGTTGCTCTTCTTAATCAACAATAGTAGACGAAATGATTTTTAGCAATAAGAAATACGGCAATAAAATTTAAATCAAATATTGTCTTCTAGTGTTCTAATCAATCTAATTAATTAGACTAAACAATATATAATTTTACACACTGTTAGAATACAAAGTGTACAATTTTAACCAATATTAAGTAGTAACTTCTCGGTGATACCCATTTATAAATATACAAATATGTAGTATATATATACTGAATATACAAACATGTAGCATATATATATACTGAATATATAAATATGTAGCATATGTACTAAATATATAAATATGTAGCATATGTACTAAATATATAAATATGTAACATATAAGCTGAATATACAATAATGCCTTTAATGTACACACCTGCAGAGCCTTCTGATTAAGATAGTAGCATTTCGACATATCGTTCTCGGGAAATCCACAATATCTATACCTTTCAAAATAATGTTATAGATCTTCATTGGATCGGGTCCTGTAAATGGCGGCCTAAAAAACAATGCATGGTTAGCCCTTCAAATCATAAATGAAAATTATCATAAAATATTATCCTATAAATGTTTATCAGGAATATTCAAACTTCATTGATGTTTTGAAGAATTGCTCTGTGTAACGCATTGTTCGGTGTGCATACTTTATGCAGATAACAGCAACGCATGGCTAGAAAATCTGTACTGCCTAGTTATTGCTATCAATGGTATCAAAACCATAATATCAAACTGTGGTGATTTATTTGAAAATTTGCTGCTGTCAAAAAGCTGTGGATGAGAAATACAAGATCTGAGAGGTTTGTCCTTGCAGAAAAAGTTGACCATGAGAGCATGGGAAATCTGTGTTGTAAAAAGTAAAGGAACAGTGTCTGAAAGAATGGCAGGACTTTAGTTTCAGTGACTGAAAAAGTGGGATTGGTAGTGCCTTCGAAGACAAAGCATGTGCTGGAAAAAATTTGGCAGTGAATTTAATTTTGAAGCTGTAGCCAAGCCGCAGAAGCAAATCCATACGCAATCAGTAGACAACTATTCAATAAGCTTGGAATACTGCAATCCACAATTATTTGTGAAATGCACGAATTACACAAAAGCTATCAACAAGTCAGAAAACGGCAATCTGAACTGACCTGACACATTCCCATACGTGACATGTCAATTCTGAAAATCATATTTTTGAAGACTATTGCACTGCCACGCGAAATATAGTTCAATGACAGTAAAATTTGCGCGGAATTGAATGAACTACTGTATTTTGTCCTTATTATATGCAAAGTACTGATAAATATTAGTTATATTAAACAGAAAATAAAATAAGAGATAATTTCCCAAAATTAAAATACAGCATACATTGAAACCTAAGAGGAACTATGACCATACCAACACAGACATAAAATTAAAAGTACTTATTAGTATTCTGCTTTCTTATTATTATCACACTTTGTGTGTTCATAAATGGCCGATTTAGCCATTGTCGAAAAAAAAATATGAAACTTTTGTTCATAAAAATGTCCTTTTAGTTATTAACTGTCTTCCAAATTGTCATCAGATAAAGAGTTCCTAAATTGCGTTCTTGCTTTTCGTACATTACTGAACATTCTCGCCCATTTTGAGCTATAGATATTGTTAAAATATACAGCATAATACAAGAAACCACTATATCTGAATATACTAGCTACTGATATCAACTTTCCGAGAATAGCCCCACTTCAAGCCATCATTCTCTCTTGGATAATTTCTGCCACTCACGCTCAAGCTCTAACTAGAGCTTTATGAATAAGAGAAAAAGACATCGACATGACCCGGAGTAAAACCAGGGATCAGGGTGTTGTCTCTTTTTCTCCTATACATAAAGCTCTAACTTAAGCTTAAGCATACTGGCAAAAATTGTTATCTATAAAATTCCCTACGAAACTTGCCAAAAAACATGCCTCGGTGGCTTTGTGCGTATTAACTGAATTAACCCTACATGCAGAGGGTAAAATACTTTATATAAAAATCATCCTCTCCTCTTTAACTACTTCATCAGGCAGAACACTAATTTACAGTGCACGACATTCGCTTAGAAAAATTCTCTTCTCACTTCTCTACAAATAATAAACATCACCTAACATTTCATCAATAGCCAAGGGGGTGGGTGAGTTGGCTGCTTTCTCAACAGCTAAATGAATGAGGTAACAAACACAGTGTACCACTAAAAATTCATAATTTTTACTTTTCAGAATAACTGCAGCACTACTTTTACATTCTATCATCACAACTGAATTGTCTGCACTAAAAGCAACGTAGTTTTTAATATCCATATTTCTTGACTGAGAAATATCAAGCACTAAGCTGCCCAAAGGATAATTAATTTCAACCAAAGGAATTTTCAGACACAACGGGTGCAACTAGTAATTAATTTTCTATTTTGCCCTCCTAAGCATCAACATATGGAATAATTCAGCAACATATGCAAGCATATACTATATGCTATAAGCAACATATGCTATATGCTATAAGCAACATATGCTATAAAGCATCAACATATGCTATAAGCATCAACATGCTATAAGCAACATATGCTATAAGCATCAACATACTATAAGCAACATATGCTTTATAAAAGCATATGTATATGCTATAAGCAACATATGCTATAAGCATCAACATATGCTACAATAATTGGGTATAACTGTGAATCAGAGTCATTACTCTCATATGCAGAAAATGCATATACTGTATTCTGCAACAGACTTGCTTATTATAAAACTCATCGATGCTTACGTTCCAGTCAACAACTCGAACATCAGAACCCCCAAAGACCAGTAATCAGCAGACACATCGTGTCCCTTGTTTAGAATAACTTCTGGAGCAACATACTCGGGTGTGCCGCAGAATGTCCACGTTTTTCGTCCATTGGCCAACCTTTTTGCAAATCCAAAGTCCACCTTTTGAAAAAAAGACAAGCAACAAAAAATCATGCAACGATGACCACATAAAATAGTCCTAAAGCCACAGTATAAGAAGCATTCAATACAGCACTCCGATTCATGCAAATACAGTAAACCTTCAATTTACAGACTTTAGGTTTAATACACATTTTTCTCAAAAAAAAAACTTCATTGGTGAAATGTCTTTATTGCAAAGACTTTACACATTTCATTTTAATATTAAAAAGTTATCGAATACATTAATAATTCACATATCATAGTAGTAAAACTGCAACTATTAGGGTATGCAGGAAGTTCATAAGAGGTGGGGGGAAGTTACAGAGCAACAACTCTGCAAGTTCATGCATATAAAATTTCTTTGTAATGGGAGTTACGTTATGACCTACATCAACCTTTCCTGAGTACGCCAGTGACTGCATCATATTATTATCACTGCCAAGCGTTTCTAATTCCCCAGACGTCTTAACTGTCCATTAAAGCAAGGATTTACTGCATTTGAATAGTAAGCAATATGCAAATTTCAAAGGGATGAAGTTTAGTCTTCTTAATAAACAATATCACCCCTTAAAAATGAATGAACCCCAAATCATACATTAACAATTATACTTGAATTGCAATTAAAAGGCTACTGCTACTTATTCTCCGGTTGACAGCATTGTCATATTAATGAGAAGCCAAGTACTGTCACCGAAATCTTGATTTTTCTACTAGGGCTACATACACATATGCAGAAAGTTCATAAGGGGGGGGCTACAGACTCAAGGGGGGTTACAAAGCTACAATTCCTATGTTAAATATACAAAATTTCATTGCAATGGGGGGTTACAACTCCTACAACACCCCCCTGCGTATGCCAGTGGGACTAAATAACCTGTGTATGATGTTGCTAATAACTAAAAAACAATCAAGATTTTCACTGACATTCTGTGTTGATGCTATCCAACAGACGGAATCCTTTAACGATTTTACAAAAAATATTTCAAACGGTGAGCAAGTATATTGGCACCAGTCAGCGTACGGATGAACCGTAACGTTTAGTTTGTAAGTTTTGAAACTTTAATTTCATCACACAGTACTGTACCCGAAAAAATAGTTTAAAACGCATTGTGAAAGTCCTTGTAAAACCAATCGCTAAAACCGTTTATTTATACAAATCATACATTATTATAATTAATAATTACTGATGTATATTTCAATAAATAAATATATTATTACTCAGTCCCTGCAAAATTATTGTATAAACAGGAGTGGCAACAAGAATTCCAAGCTCTTCCCCCTCAAAAAAATATTCTGCGGGGCCTGTGCCCTCCCAAAATTGAACAGCAATAAAAAGTATGGAATATAATTGAGAATGAAAGTCATAATATATGAAACATAGTGTTATCATTTACATTTTTCCGTTTCTGATTGATTCACTGGACTGTATATGCAGATTTTTCCATTTGAAAGCCCTGCTCATTAATATTTGTTTCAAGTTGGTACCGCTGATGGTGAACATTACCAATTTTCATATGTTTGACCACAAAATATACATATTTAACAAACCCCAGTTTTCAAGCACTACGTTGTCCAAACTGAATGCAAACTGACTAAAGTGCTATCCGCACATATATAGCTTAAAATTTATATATATGCAAAAAAATGTACGATAACATACAAATCAGATCAATTCTTAGGATATGTTTTTACCAATTTCACATAGCCTTTCGAATCCAGTAGCATGTTTTCAGGCTTCAAGTCTCGATAAATAACATTACGTGCATGCAAGTATGAAAATGCTTCAACCACACATGCAGTATAAAACCGTGTTGTCCCATCATCAAAGTTGCCCCTGCAAATAAAAATTATCCTATGAATTTGAGAGAAACATTAAAATTCTAAATAACAGGCCTAAAACACAAATTTCATACATTAGAAAAGTCTTCCCGTGCATTTATCCACCTGCATTACCATCAAAAAGCACCCATTTAGATCAACAAATGCAACAGAAGCCACCCTCCATTGGAAGTTTCTTATTCCTAATGAAAAACTGCTACTGACGCATCCGAAAGCGTGATCTATCTCATTTGACATTTTGTGTGTTTAACCTTTTGTACGCAAATTTCTTTCTTGGTACTTTGCTTATTTCAAAAGGCACCCAATTTTACACTTCTGTGCCATGACAATGCAATCACATGCATCAATGTAAGGTTTTTAAAATTACTGGGGCCCTAAGAGTATATTACGTACATTTGCACATCACAGTGAAAATGTAAGTATTGACGAAAATGAGGAAGTTCAACAAATTCAAATAATATTTATTAAAAGTTTTAAATGTTTAGGTTAGTTTCTTAATATAAGCCAAAAAATTAAATATAACGTTAAACAAATTTAGTATGCCTGTTTGGTAAAGCCTCCGAGAATGAAGTGTGCACATTTCAATAGTAAACAGACTAAATATTTTAGAATACGGAAAACATTTACACGTACTGTTGCCAAATCTAAAGAAAGTGAAATCATGCACATATGGAAAACACCACATAAAAGGAAGCAGTTTGACATTTTGCCAATTTTAAAAATTGGAGTTATTAAGATTGCTTTTTTCTTTTTTTTCTATTCTAAGTGGCAACACTTAAGAAAGCCTGCAAAGTGAACTAGCATTTCTATTGAGGGAGTTCACCACAACATATGTAAAACTGCAATTTATTTTAAATCACTGGGTGGCTCTGGGCTCACATAACTCTATGCCTAGGCTCACATGAACAACATTACTACAACGATTAACTCGACGATTTTTTTTTTCCTCAAAAATGTCCACGATTTAAGATTTTGCATTGTAAAATGTCACCTTACAGTGGCACTATTTGATCACCATGCATATGATCCCAGTTGGATTCCAGCAGCGTACCCAGTGTTTGTCGAGTTTTCCCTATAGATCCATAATCTAAGGTCTGATTACCTACGCGAAAAATATTTGAATTCTACGGAAAATTGTAAATCTAGCTGCAGCATAATCTTAACCGTCCTTGTACTCCCTACCCCCCTTAAAACACAAATTATTATAGAAACGTATTTTGAACAGATATATCTACCTGTCCCTAAGGATGGTCCACAACTCTCCGCCAAGGCACGATTCCATCAGCATATATAAATATTTTCTGTTTTTAAAGGTTTTGTATAACCTGAAACATACATAAAATGGCGTAAGTATATTTACTGTACAATAAAAACTTTATTCAGGCAGATACAATTTGTAGTTGCATTAATAGTTAGTATCAGAAAACAAGTATACTGATTCGCCCGAGCAGCAGTAGGTAAAGATTAAGTGAGACAGAGCTCACACTGCCCAAGGAAAGAAAATTATTTGCATAGAAAAACGTGTGAGAATACAGATGATCTGGGTGAACAGAGTAACAGGAGTATAGAAGATGAGACGAAAACGATTTGAATTATTCCAAATACTTCGTAAGGTTATTTATAACCGTGCAAACTATTTAGAAGGTTTTAATGATTAAAAAAAAACTACATATATATGTTTATATATATATATCTAAAGTAACATAAAATGAGTATTTCTTTATGTAAATATGCAAATCGGGGAAAGTAATCAAAGCAGTATCAAACCAAATTTTATGTTTTCATAATTCACAGCCCCTGCACCACACTGGGTAAAAAATATAACTAGTACAAAATTAAAGAATATTTGGGGACAAACGACTAGGTCAAAAACAAGTAAAGGAACTAAATTTGCCTAGGATACACATTCAGGAAGTAATCAAACAATGTTAGTAGGAAAGTACTATATAAGGCTACCTAGGAATGGGAAGAAGTGGTAAATTAAGAAATACGTAGAGAAATTCAAAAAACAAATTCGATGAGGAAGAGGAAAATACAGGGGGGGAATCAAGAAACTGAAAGACATCAAAGAAAACTGAGATCTTTCGTAAAAGCCATGCACACATACAAAAATTTCATTTATTTAATTATTTATTAAAACACATTATTCAATACAATCAAAGTGCCTCAGAATTTAGTGATTTGACGGGTGATCAGGAAAAAAGACATTATCGATTTAAATGGAAGACAAAATAAGAGATCATTTTACATGTTAGAACGGAAAAACAATTTAAAGGAAATTAGTGTAGACCAGTAACATAAGAAAAGGAAGGCTCAAGCCCCTTATTAGAAAGTTACTTGATCACAATCGTGAAAACTTACTTCACAACAAAATCACTATTGGAATCTTCCATGATTATTTTTTCAGACAGAATATGTTGCTGTTGACGAGTTTTCACGATTTGGGCCTTCTTCATGACTTTCAATGCAAAAGACCGAGAATTGTCATTATGCAGCTGTACCTAAAATAAGCGCAACGCAATAAAATTTTATACAACACATTATCGA
Organism: Dysdera silvatica; assembly: GCA_006491805.2. NCBI lineage: Eukaryota > Metazoa > Arthropoda > Arachnida > Araneae > Dysderidae > Dysdera > Dysdera silvatica. The sequence continues at coordinate 12,866 of QLNU02009121.1, forward strand.
ATTTTATAAAAAAAAAATATGCAGAAAGCATAATTTTGTATTAACTGTTAGTATACCGTGAGTACTATTTTATATTTTACCATTACTATTAGATGAGCTTTTAGATTATTACATGTACTTTGAAAAGGTATTCAGATTTGATGGGTTTTCTAGTCCAACAGAAATTCATTTGTTAGTTGGTTGTATTTTTATGGCGCAAGGACGGTATTCTGAACCCAAATTCATTATTTCAATGATAATCAGTAGAGTTGTAGTTAATTAGACACTAAAAAAATTTCATTGGTCATATATGATAATATACACAAATATGAAATTGCATTTTATTCAGATATTAAAATTTTTGAGCAGTTCTGTTTATATTTGTGTTTCTGTGGAACAAGAACAGCAAAAGTCGCGTTGTTCTGGGACCTACAGCTTTCCGTAGAATGCAAGCCCCTGCTGACAACATGGCGTCTGGCCAAATACTGTTTCAAACTTCGCCGACATTTACAAGTTTTTCAGACAAATCTTAACCGATTTCCAGTCACTAACTATAATAAACAACACACAGCAATGCATCAAACTGTGTAGAATCAAACCAAATTTCAAGGCCATACAATCCACTAACACAAACCCCAAAGCCGTTTATAATTCAATTACGGTGAATTTACAAATACAGCAAAATCTCATTAATCTGATTTGATTTCCCCGCCCCCCACAAGTTGGCTGCACTGACAAGACATAAACAAGCAATACAACGCGTGTTGTCAACTAATTGAAATTTCCCCATAAAGGAGCGTGTTGTCAACAAATTTAAATTTACCCATAAAGGAGCATGTTGTCAACTAATTGAAATTTCCCCATAAAGGAGTGTTGTGAACTAATTGAAATTTCCCTATAAAGAAACGAAAAAGTGGAACATTATTTAATGGCACTATGGTAGAATGCATAACTACCCTGGTTATGCATTCACCACCACGCCACTATGAGGCAATAGATCTATATTTGCTCATAGAATCTGAATCTCTCACGATCTGGATAATTAAATCCCGGGCTACAGTGAGTAGTTAGTCATTAAGGGAGTTGCTCATTAGGAGTCAAACCTGAATTAATGGCAGGCTGGGTGAGCGTGTTACCAACATATCTTTTTAATGATGTTTACGAACAAAAAAAAAATGGCATTTTGATGCCAAAGTATTATTATACTGCATTTTGTCATAAATATCAAAAAATTCATTTCCAGCTCTTGGTGATTTAAGTCTAATAATATGTACTATGAAAATTTGATGGAGTAAAAACTTATAAAAAAAAACAATAATTAAATAAGCAATGCTTTTATATTCTTTTTTCTCAAAAATTCTGAACAAGTTAGCTGTGACAGGATTGTAACCTTACTTAATGTGACTTCATGCTTCTACTACTTACCAATTCAACTCTCCCGAATCCTCCAACACCAAGCGTCGTCACAACTCTCAGATCATTCAGTTTTATGTTCGCAAATTCTTCATTAGCTCTAATTAAATACACAAAATTAGTAATAATGATAGTACATTATAAATAATTAGTAAAACAATGCAAATTTTAGTAAATATCGCGTATTTTATGCTTACCTCTGCCTCTATACTGATAGCATAGGCAAGAACAAAGGCATTGGAAGTTTTAACAACGTTTATAACCAACACCATTTAACATACAAATAACAAACTAATAAACTTCTCGACAATTAACTTAATACTTAGAAAATAGTGCAATGCAGAATAAGATTTGCTAGCTACTGGAACATAAAATATACTGACGGGGTAAAAATATTACTAATTTAACAACAAATACTGTTAAATTACCAAAAATAATACCAAATTAACAAAACTACTGAATCAATAAAAATGCTAAATCTACTAAATCCATGAAAATGGTGTAATAAATTTTCACTAAAAGGACAAATATGCTACAAAATAAAAACAAAAATGTTCTTTTTGAACTGGTGCAAAATTCTAAAGCAACAAGTCTCTTGGACCAGCTGCTCATGTTACTTCACTTTACAATCTTACACAAGTGTCAAAATAAAGATGACTATGGAATCTCCTGATGAATATCTTGCTCGTTGAAGTGGGGGAAAAAATACCACTCCAGAAACAAACAAACAACTGAAGGCCAAGTAAAGAAAACGCACATTTGAGTGCATACATATACATGTAGCATTTTATTTTTTAAAGGTATTTAAATCCACATTATCTTTATCATGAAGAAATAATAATTATGGCTGATTTAACGTACTAACTACTACTGAGTTTATATTGTTTGGCTATCAAAACTGCACATCTTCATTAAGAACAACATTGGACAACAGGTTAAGCCTAACAAACTAATTTGGAATTGGAAATTGACTAATATAACCTCCTCCAAATTATTCATAGATAATTAACTAGTATCAACATCTTGATTTTTTTTTTCATAATTTTAAGACACAAAACTGATAATAAATTAAATAAGTCAACTGAAATGAGACTGGTAGCTTTTTAAATGATAATACATTTATGAATGTTAAGCGCCAATTACATTTTTAAAAACTTTGGAATATGTCTATGCATATGGGGCAAGTTCTAATAAAACTTTGGAAATTAAATTCTGGTATCCATGTTTTTTTTAGCTCAAACTGGAGCTCTCTGATTCATAAATATTACAAATTCAAATCTTATTACCTTTCCAGGATCAGCAGAATTATGACAAAAGCGCCTAGCAATTGATCATAGGTGGTTCGATAAACACAAAAAGAAAAAAACCTTGTCTCTAGTTGAGTTCCATCCAGCAGCCTCTTGGTCGGAATCCAAACATTTTAATCATATTTGATATTTAGGTAATTAGATCATACAGGGCTAGTTACAGTAACAATATATGTATATATAGTTTGTACTTTTACCACTAAGAAAAATTAAAGCTCTTTTGTAAAGCCTCAATTGTTACAGTTTATTAATAGATGAGCCCTCAAAGTTAATCATATACTGGGTACACAGAACAGCATGATCAAGCATTACATGTAGCATTTCCTGTGAAATGGTATCTGAGGCATCAATTCTAATTTCTGGAATTGGTAATTGTTGCATCTTGGTCCGGTCAAAATTATCTTCAAACTGATGTCACCATTAGAGCTTAGTTTCTTGGAATCTTTTTTTTAATCCTCCAGAATCTCGACGGTTTAGTAAATGATACCTTTTTAGTTAAAATCCACACCGCATGAACCCAATTTCTTAATTTAATTTGCTGCGTGAATGTTTAATTCGATTTTCTTTTTGCTCTCCAGTTAACCTTTTTTAATACCAAATGGCAGCACAAATCTCATCCCATGTTACTAAAAACCTATTCTTCCCTATACCCTCAAAAGAAGTCCATAATGCAATTTGATCTTGTTAAAGAAGGATAAGACCATTGAAAAACGTTCGTTTACGAATTTATGAAATTTTACCTATGCCATTCGTTTTTACAACTTTATTTTGACTATAACTTCTGGTTGTGGAGGTACATAAAATATCACATCTACCAGGGGAACATTTATTCTTGGGAAGAATTGAAGACAAGCATATCAAGATATTTATACCATCCCATGTAAAATGTTACGCACAATCGTTGATCACGCTCACAGGAATAATTTGGGGGAAAAGGGGGTAATGTGCCACCCTCACCCCCTAGTTTTTTTTTTAGAGCAGGGACAAAAGTATACTTTTGCCCCCTGAGTTGTTGAGGGTTTTTTCTCATAACCAGTATTATTGCTGTCATTTTGGGATAATATTTAACTTTCTCATGACTCTTTGAAAGTAAAAGAGCTACTCTTCTGATCCGACAATAGTATACACTTTCATTCTATCTTTCTGCTATAATGTTTACAACTGAAAAACGCCGCACTGCACCACCACCACCACCACGAAGATATAATTTTTCATAAACAATTCAAAAAGGGATGAAAGGCTGATGTTTGGATAACATGGAAAACATGAAGCATTACATCCTTCAAATCACAACAGAAAAATCATGAGGACGATTAGTCGGCACAACATCATCCAAGATGCCAAAATAATATTTTGAAGGAAAATGAGAAATACAATCTATAGTGCGTTCACGCTCAGTTGACGCCCGGTACCGTTACCAGACGGGTAGTTCCATTGCAGTTTATGTTATGGCAAGGCGTTTTGCCTGGTTTTTCGTGCGAGAAAAACCAGTTACGTCAAGGTGCCCTTTCCTAAACTGCAGTGGAACAACCCGTCTACTAACAGGAACAGGCGTCAGGTCTGTGCGAATGAATTATACATCTCAAATCGTTGAGCTGAAGCAAGTTGGCCAGTTATAACTATGCATTGGCGATTTATAAGATTCTGGCAGTCTTAAAACCAACTATTTTTTTCAAGATGGCGAAAGGAGCTTACCACTCAGAGCGTGTCCTAAGTTTATGCAAGAAGGATGGTGAAAGCATAATTTTAGGGGGAGGAAAGGGGCATGTACCCTGCAATTTTTTTAGAGCATAAGCAAAATTATATCCCCCCCCCAGTTTTGGGGCTCTTTTTTATATATATACTCAAACTTTTGCCCCCAAGTTACACCTATCACACTGCATGACATATTCAGCACCTAACTGAAAGTTTCCATCCTGAACAAGCTCTGTAACAATTGTTGTTCCATAAATGGCCTTAATTTGCCCTAGTGATGAAGATATGAACCTGTTTTTTAGTTATGAAATCACTTTTCTGCATGTTCAATTAACACAAATGCTAAATTTGCACAAGTGTACAAATTAATCCCAAAATACGATCAATTTTATTCTAACCTTTGTGCACAATGGAATTACACAATGGAACTACAATTATACAGAAAATATAAGGAACTTATTGAATAAATTTTATATATATTAAAACTAATTTTATTTCCAATTGCACTAAAAACAACATATGACGCAATGAAATATATATATACTTACTTTCTTCTCACTGACATATCTTCATCGTATCGTTTTGTTTTAATCTCATCAATATGGCTTATTAGTTGGTGGAAAGAGCTATAAGATAAAATGAGACAAATACAATTATGAGATTAAATTATACATAATATTAGGATATGTATTAGGACATAATTATAGGATTTAAAAATTTAATTACATGATTTAATTTTAATATAATTACATGCTTTAATTATAATTATCATTATAAGATTTAATAGACAGATTGGGTTGGTAGGAAAGCTTTTTCGTTTTTCGACATTAAGAAGAAAATCATCATTTTTGCTTGCTAGTAATTAACTTTCTCAATAACGTAATTCTTGTATTATTTATGATACTCTTCTATCAACTTATTGATATTCCACTTTCACAAAAGTTTGTTAGTTGTCCTTTAAAGTGTTCAAAGGGGCAGGTTTTCACTCCCTGGGAACTGCTCATTAGTGTATGCAGGGGGTGTGTTGATGGGGGTTGTAACCCCCCATTGCAATGAAATTTTGTGTATTTAATATGGGAATATGTGAGTTGTATTTCTGTAACCCCCCTGCATTGAACATATAACCCCTCCCCTTAAGAACTTTCTGTGTACGCCTATGGAACTGCTTAATGTTTTCCCCATTCAAACAACTTCACGATAAATGAAACAGGATGGAGCATGATCAAGAAAGTATGAAGGGTGAGGCACAATTTCCTTTCCAAATTTGTTTAATTTTTGTACTGGCTGATGCCTCACATGCGGTCTGACTTTATCCTAGTAAAAGATTATTCCCTTATGATTCACTAGTGCTTGTTTTGCTTGTTGCACCTCCTTGGATCAGCTCAATAGTTAACAATAACGGTCAGGATTTATATCTTCTCCCCATTCAAATAACACATAATAAATTATTCCTTTGAGATCCTACCAGCAACGTAGCATGATCATCTTTCGATGCAAATCTATGTTTATGGTTATAAAAGGGGCTTGACCTACTGGTGGATCAAAGGAGGGGGGGCTATGGGGTGCTCCCTCCCCACTTAGCCAAGATTATATCATTGATAATGAAATAAAAAGTACCAGACACTTGGCTAAAAGTAGGAATCGGAAACAAATCGCCCTCCCCTCCCCTCCCTTTTTGAAAGATTTCTGGATCTGCCCTTGATTTCATCTTTACTGAACCAATGTTTTTCCTCACTATATATATATATATATATATATTGTTATACACATAAACTATTTTTATCATGTGAATGCTGTTTAAAAAATTGTCGTTTTAATAGCAGTAAAGCGGGGCAGTGCAAGCAATAAACTAGTCAATTAAATTTTTTAGCTGAATTCATGAGTCTCCCCAACATTTGGTGAAAATGATCCAAAGCAGTTGTAAAAGACTTTCAAAGATTGCTTAGGGAGGGTTTAAGTATTAAGCAAGCATCTTGTGGGGGGGAAAGGGGGTGTCGGTTTTATTTTCCTACGTTAGCCAATGTTAATTTTTACTTACTAAGGGTGGGGGTTGAAATGGCCAAAATGTTGCTTACGTAATACTTGAACGCCCCCTTAATCTGCAATGTGAAAATAATACAAGTTCTAGCACAAAACTATTACAGATATTCTATTACTGAACAATTCTTACTCTCGGTCAATGACTAAGCATGTAACGCCATCTATATCATCAGCAACAATGTTTGCGGTTCGGACATCTTCACTACAAATAAAATAAAATATGCACTTAGGTTATAACTAATAAAACGAATTTATCAAATTATTCAATTTGCATCTTTACATGTGCATGTGTGAACTCAACTGTTTCATTTCAACGTAACAGCAATACACCAAAGGAGGCCCATTTAGAACATTTTCAATATTTACCTTTGCAAAGCCTTTTCGCCAAAGAAATCCCCTCGATTTAGTATCCGCACAAATTTCTCCTCATTTGTTTCTTGGTCTCTTATAGTTACCTTTACCTATAAATTCCAAAGAAAAAGTAACATTTATATTTTGCTGTCTCGGGATAATCTAGGGCTCCTAGAAAAGAGAGCTGGAGCATAGCCGCCATTTTCCTGCCAGCGTATCACGTGATCCCATTCACTGCTGCGTTAAAGTTGAGTGATTTACAAGTGTGTTATTTTTAATAAAATAAGGTGAAATGGACGAGTGTTCCACTGGGAATTGTTCTAATCATTCGAGGAATAAACATAGAATGTTTGCAGCGTAAAGTTTGTTTTGATTATTTACATTATAGTTTTGCATTAATCAAAAACCAAGCTAGGGTTGCAAATTGTATTTATTGGCGACATCTTAAAATTTGCGCCAATCTTTACTTTCGTCGGGTAATCGCGAAGTGTTCATTATTTTTATGCCAAAATAGCGATCATTGCTGCAAAGTGAAAAGCCTTTATCGCCAAAGTAAATGCAACGTGAAGTATGCATGAAAATGGCGGCTGATGCACCGGCTTTTAATTCTAGGGCCTCTAAGATAATCATAATAAAAAATGAGTTTGTTTTCCACGGACAATACATAGAAATGACAAAAAATGGCGTATTCACCTTTCCTTTGCTGATAATGAAAAAGGTGTCGCCGCTGGCCCCTTGTCTAATGATATAATCTCCAAAACTATATGTAGACTGGAGAAAGAAACGAAAACTTCAATATCCCAATAACGATAGGACAGAACACGAATATAACAGATACAATTTAAAGAAAACATAAGTACTTCTTCAAGCACATCTGCTATTCGTATCAAGGTGTCTTCTTTCAGTCTTCTAAATGTAGGAACACTGAAAAAAATAACTTACATGACCAACTATTGAAGACAATAAAACCATAAAGTTTGTGTATTCTCTCAACCACATCTTAACAAAAGAATACAACGGTTGACCGGGGCTTACCAAAACCAGTAACATTTGTCACTCATCCAAAGTGTAAGAAAAAATACGGCAACGTTTTGAGAACTACTGTTCTCTTCATCAAGCGAAGCATCGAGGAAGTAAAAATGTCGCTTGATGAAGAGAACAGCAGTTCTCGAAACGTTATGGTATCCTTTTTATACGATGAACCAATGACAAATTTCACTAGTTATCACACACATTTTGCAATAAACGTCTTTGATGAATATTATCCGACATAAATTTTGATTGCAGTCATATAATACTGGTGGCTTAACCCGGTAGCTGAACGGCCACAAATATCCAGGGTTGCAGAGATTCGAATTGAAACCCTAGGGGTGAAAGCATGACATAAACCACTAACCGCAGTTTACAAACGGCACTAAATATCCTGTCGGTCACTGCATATTTATTGACATATAATATGCAAAGCTGAATGGACCTTTAATACGTGTAGCCAAATCTATCTTCAATACTTCTAAGTCGATCTTTAATACGTCCATCCAGATTGATCTTTAATACATCTATCCGAGTCGATCTTTTATATGTATTTTACGTCTCAACGATTGCTCTACAGGTCATGTCGGACGGGATGATGGCTGAAGGTGACTTACAAATCACGATACATTTCTACACAACTAGAATGTGAACACTGCCTAATGGGTCTGAAAAACATAATCACTGAAGCACAAGGGCAGTTTAATCCGTATCTATAAAATAATTATGATGTATTTTAACATGGTAAAATTCACATTACATAATGCAAGTAATTCTCCCACTTTGCTAATGGTTTTGCATTTAATAAGTAAGACCTTACCCCCGGTCGTTAAATGCAAGATGTGCCGAAGGTGGGCCAAGAAAAGCTGTTACCTCTGGTTAAGAGCCAAAATGAAAAATTGGGCCCAAAGAAACCCCTTTTTCAAGACAAAGGGGACGAAGGGGTGCCTAATGAGGTGACGTGAAAGTTTATTGTAGCAGACATTCATGTGTTAGAATTAAATGCTGTATAATTATAATATAAAATTATAATTAATGTACACAATTAATTATTAATTAATAATTTATATACGATTAATAATTAATGTATATAACTGATGATTAATATATACAACTAATGGTCAATGTATGCAATTAATGATTAATGTATACAATTAATAGTTAATATACACATTCAATAATTAATATATATAATTAGTAATTTAAAATTGCTAAAATCTAATATTTTTGAAGATAAGAGAGGGGGGAGGGGCCATTTCACATCTTTGTCCAGGATACGAAAACTTCCCGCCACCGCCCTGGTTAAATAACTGTTACCGCTCTATTACTACATGAAGCCCATCACAGAATGAAATTGGCGGATCCTGCATCAGAAATTCACTAAATTCAATGTGGCATTAGAAATTCACTAAATTCAATGTGGCATTAGAAATTCACTAAATTCAATGTGGCATTAGAAATTCACTAAATTCAACGTGGCATTAGAAATTCACTAAATAGATATTGTATGTTGTAAATTACTTCAAATTAATCTATTTGTAGGGACTTACCTTTTTAAAAAATCCGTATATTGAGCCTGTCTAACCAAGCCCGTCCTCATCATGATAGTTTGGAAGCACTCCCTTTCTATGGCCCATAATTTACAATCAGTGAGAGCTGTCAAAATGTTGAAACTGATTAATTGTGATCAGGAAAAACTCCTACGTTTAAACGAGCAATATGAGACGCTATGATTAGTTAGGTTACCTCGGACGGTTGCAGTCCTTGTACAGTTGTACAATATTGCTAATTCACCAAACACTTTACCAGGTCCTAGAGTACACAGCAGCTTACCACCTTTCGAAACTTCAACTTTTCCAGCTAAAAACACGATACACAATGAGAAACAAACATA
>QLNU02009128.1:0-11328 GCA_006491805.2 Dysdera silvatica
GAAGCCAACACCACTTGTTCTTCCAGTTTCCGTTCCTCTATAATAAAACAAATGTCCACTTTTAAGTTCCACCAACTCTTCACCTTTTCTTCTAACTTCACTGAGTCCTACAATGTCCCATTTGATCTTGTCTAGTTCCTCTTCCAATTCCTGAAGTTTTGCTTCAGAAGCAAGGGATCGTCCATTATACGTTGCCAAGGTCAATAACAAACGGCAGCCTGGGCCATTCCAGTGATTCTTAGCACCCCCTGCTTTCATGCCACACTGACCGCTGCCTTGATCAGGAGCACTCCAGCACCTGGAGACTAGGGGCCATGGTTTCTGGTGTGTCAACATAATGGAGGAATTAGCCATAATTTCACCACGCTGGCTAGACGGGTTGGTGAATTAGCCCTCCCCTTCCGCCTTTCTATCCGTGCAGCAAATATTAATTTGCCACATAAATAGAAAGCTCAGCCTGCACCACTTGAAGGCGGGGTAGGACACTAGGTTACTGGCCCGGCCGGTTCCACACATCGTCACATACGTTCAGCGTGTGGGTCTCCTTCCAGTTAGATACCAGCAACCCTTTTGCAGGCCATATATATATATATATATATGACCTGCAAAAATTGCTAATTAAAATTACAAAAACTAAGATCATGTTCAATAATTTTGTAGAGGAAACAAAAATACAAGTTGACAACACTGAGCTAGAAATTGCTGATTCATATATTTACCTTGGCCAGCTGATTTCAATGGATGGCAACATTATGAAAGAACTCAACAGACGTATTAAACTTGGCTGGAGTGCATTTGGAAGAAACAGTTTTATCCTGAAGGGGAAATTGCCTTTGTGTCTAAAAAGAAAGGTCTTCAACCAGTGTGTATTGCCAGTCCTCTCTTATGGATCAGAGACATGGAGTCTAACAGTTGGAGCAATACGAAAGTTACAGACAACGCAAAGGAGCATGGAGAGGTGCATGCTTGGAATAACTAGGAGAGATCGAAAAAGAAACACTTGGGTGAGAGAGCAAACTAGAGTAGAGGACATCATTGTTAAAGTAAAAGGACTGAAATGGCGATGGGCTGGGCATATTGCAAGAAGAACTGATCAACGATGGACAACAGAAATTCTGAACTGGATTCCAAGAGACCACCGAAGACCTAGAAAACGTCCTCAAACTAGATGGGTGGATGAAATAAGAAAACAGGTTGGGGTGACGTGGAAGCGAATTGCTCAGGATAGACTTGTGTGGAAAGCATTTGGAGAGACCTTCATCCAGCAGTGGATAGATAAATTTAAATAGATGATGATTAGAATTTAATAAATAGATAGAAAGAATAGATAGATAAATGGAGAGAGAGAGAGAGTGGAAGCTTGACAAATCTAGTCACCATGGCGACTAGATAATCCTCCCTTTCTATTTATTAGGTTTATTAATTGAGACGTGCGAGAATAGTTTGCTAGGATTCGTTGAACCCGTACACACACACACACACACACACACATACACACACACACACACACACACACACACACTCACAAATTAAATATCAAAAGCATTTACTCAGCAGTAGAAATAATTTTTCCTTTGAAGGAATTATGCGCTTTAGTGAAAGCTACTTGCAACTGCATTAAAACAAAAGTTTGGGATTTTCAGTTTAAATTAGATTCATTTATTTTATGCAATAAGAAATAAAGTTTGGGATTCGTTTTTTAAAATGTTTGTACTAACTCTGAAGCTTATCCTAAATTATTATTTGCAGCGAACTTTATGCTCCATTTTTTAGTCGAAAAGTGCTGCGCTTATATACTTGAATTTGAAGGAGCAGTGTGTACGTCCCTTATTTAAAATATATTTTAAAGAACCAAGCACTTGAAACCACACTTTAAACGCATCAGCAATGATTACATCGCTTGCTAAAACTGAAGCAGAAACAGGACGACACAGTTTTAAATAGACCATAATTTTTTTTCCTACTCTTACAAGCTCTCCTCATTTTTAATGCGACTGTTCGTAAAAAAATCTGCATGTTGCCGGAACCCAAAATCTCAACAACTGGGAAAGGATATTTTATCCTTTTCTGTCCTCATTATTTTACGCTGAGTAAGCGGCGCTACATAGAAATTGTATTTTACGACAAAAAATTCTTTATTCTCAGCCGCGCATTATTACCGTATCTGCGTCGTATGACCCAAGGCAGAGCCCTTAACGGAAAAAGAGAGACCCATTAAAACAACGTAACAAGACGCAAAATGTGGACGTTTATAAACAAACAACGAAGAAATTGGCTTTAAATCTAACATTTCATTTTAGTTAGATAATTACGACGATAAATCTGGTTTGTTTTCTTTCGACCCGTGGGCAAATATAGAAACCGCGCTCCCGCTGGCAGTATGCAATCGATATCAAGGCTATCAATAAAAAAGTAATATATTTTGGAGACAATGGGCACTAAATTCAATAAATAAAAGAGATATAAAAAAACGTATTTACACGCATACGCATGTATCAGTGAAAACTGGCATCTTTTCTAAAACATCAGGAGATGGCAACTGGTACAAATACAAAATTTTTTGATTATAAGGACGAATCACCTTACGCTTTAGTTTAATAGCTATGCTTAAGAAGTCCAATATTCAATGATTCGAATGGGCAGCAACGAGTAAAGACCATACGGTCGATCTGAACTACATCGTTGAAAATAGCCGGAGGTAAATAGTTTGTTTATACAATATTTGTTATTTAATTTATTTAAAATGGAACATCGATAAGAATAACGGACATTAACAACGTGGTTTTGTACACTTGAGTACGTTCAATGGCGATACATATAACCTATAGTTCGTTCACGAGAAATCGTCCAATGGTATCGTTAGAATTCACGGGATCTGACATCACAAACGGCCTAGCCGATTACAGCAGAGGGGAGGAAGTCATTTCAGAACTGACTATTGGCTCCGAAAAACGTTTGCTAAAAACCAGTTCCGAAATGACGTCCTTCCCTTTATTATACTCGGCTAGGCCATTTGTGACGTCATCTCCCGCGAATTCTAACGGTAGCATAGGACAACTTTTTGGGAACGAACTATGCACAGTAATTTCTCCTATTAACCAATCTCAAGGTACTGAGAAAAAGTTAGCTAATCAGAAAGTTCCGTTAATCGAAATGTGTTATTAAATAAGTACTGACTTGAACGCTTTATTTGATTTCCACGCACCTATCGCAAGATTAGGAATGTCAACACATTTGATATATACATTAGCGTGTTTAGAAACCGTTATTACTATTATCTGAATCATTCTGTACAATTTCTTACGGTTATGCACAGTGCGATGAAAATACAGTACATCATATCAATAAAATGATATGACTTGTGAACTTCTTTTCTGTTTAAAAAAAAAAAAAAAGATTCGATTATCTTCGTTTCAGTCGCGTTTATAAAATAACTTCTCATAGTTTCTTTTTAAAGCAGTTGAAATTAATTAACTTTTATGTCACTGCGCCGGGATATATGGTTTTCTGAACGATCTGGGATAATATACCTGCCAAGGACATTTAGAGCATAACTGTCTTTTTTTGAGACTTGACGAAGGTTAGTTCATCATCTGTTTCACACTTTAATGTACCTTCATTTGAATCAATCAGTTTTTTCCTTTTACTGTTTTATCATAAATTTGATTCAACTTCCTTAATTCCGTTGCTCAAATATCTTGCGGAGAATAGAGGAACAAGGTCGGAAAAAGTGGCGTCAGAGATACATTAGCACAATGAAGCAATTTTCGGGACCTCAAAATACGACCGTTAAACGGAAACAATCTTTAATTGGAAGGTAGTTAACGAGAGAGTTACTGTATTTCGATTATTTAGACGGAATTCTTTGTTTTTGTTTGTCCGAGTTTTACCTCTTAAGGATAGCAAAGATCATGCTGCACCGGGACCTACAGAGGAATCAAACTCCTTAGGTCTAGGGAACCAATCTCCGGACTGCGATGAGCAGTTAGTCGATAAAGTTTTTGTTTTCCTCGCGGTTGAGAGTTGAACCAGGGATTACCGCCCGCTAGACAAACGCGCTATGAAGGCACCACTGCAGGGCCTTAATTGTCTTTACAAGAGTAAGGATAGCAAAAGTCATAAGATCATAGGATATGAGGTCAAAGGTCACGAGGTCAAAGGTCATGTGATCAAAGGTCATGAAGCCAAAGGTCATAAGGATAGCAAGAAATCTCAATTTCAAATGATCAAGGTAACGATAATGAATCTTTTTTCGTACCAAAAATTTACAAATACTATCCATGGTGTTGCTATTACATATACATACATACATACATACATACATACGCACGCACGCACACACATACACACATACATACATACATACATATACTATTATATTACTATATTACAAATATTATTCATGGTGTTGCTGAAGTGCCGAGCAGTTTGTTTTTGTTTTGAGGGGTAACAATAGAAAATTTATTATTGTAGAATTTTATTGAGACAAATTTAAAAGTTACCATTAATTTCGTGAAGATGAATTCATGACATGTACATCGTTGTACAAATTAATGAGGTTTTTGCTGTTGCATCTTAGATACCAAAATGCTTTACATCTGGTTCATATTTCGTTCTTTTTACCAATACACAGACCGAACTATACTTATCAGTCAGTCTGTTTCTGAAACTGTCTTCTATGGAATTCATTTCAGAAAATGACGACCCATCAAGCATATGTAGAGGAAAAAATTGATGGTAGAGGCATCGCTAGTGTTTTCACAATCAAAAGTTTCAGGAATGTCATTCCAAGTTCTTATTACGGAACTGTCTTCGGCGGCCGCCCCTCCCAAGTCCTGATGGTCCCCTTCCCAAATTGAATGCGATGCCCCCTTCCCAAGTTGATGCTACTCAGTCACCTTCTGCTGCTGATCCTTTTTCCCGGAGTGGGCTATGTACATAGCCGCCCACATGGCGGGGGGGAAGAGTGGGCTCGGGCCCTATAGACGTCCAAAATTTGATTTGCCTGATTTTGCTATGCATTTATTTTCAAAAAGTGTACAGTCACATTTTAAAATAAGGTATTTTTTAGCTTATCAATTTTCAAGCAGTATCAATTATTTTTGTACCATTTATGGAATGTACCAGTATATGGAACATTCACTAAGATGTTTGAGAGCCTTCTAAAGGAGGTAATAATTTTCTCAGCCCCATTACCTAGAAGTAGTCGTATGAATAAGTTAACACCTCCCTTTTTTCAGTGATCAATTACTTACTTCCGCCTCTTACACTCCTGATCGTTTGTAAGATATTATTACCCTTCGCAGGGATAACACAATTGCCAAATAATGGTCAACACAGAAAAGCCTCCGGGGCGAGAATTTTGTGAGTTTTCGTGGGGGAAATTTATTATACTATAACGTTTGCCACCCACGTTTTAATTACAGCTCAAACTAGAGCTTGTGTAATTTTGGAGAAAAAGAGGTGCCGTCCTCATCCTGGATTCGAACCAGGGTCAACGCATTGAGCCCGCGGTGTCTTGACCTACTAGACGAATGAGGACAAGAACAAACGCAGTTTTCTTCGTATATGAGGATGTAAGATATTATTACCCTTCACAGGGATAACACAATTGCCAAATAATGGTCAACACCGAAAAGCCTCCGGGGCGAGATTTTTGTGAGTATTTCGTGGGGGAATTTATTATACAATAATTTTTGCCACCCACGTACATATAGCTCAAACTAGAGCTTTTTTTTTGTATTTTGGTTCAAGTCCAGGATGAGGACGGCGCTTCTTTTTCTCCAAAACCAATAAGCTCTAGTTTGAGCTACATATACGTGGGTGGCAAAAATTATTGTATAATACTTCTAATCGTCTTGACTATTCCTACAAATTGCTTCCTATCTATTCTAGATCAGACACTTATAAATTTAGTTTTTTTTTCCAATACCGTCCGAGACTGGGATGCTCTGAAACCATAAAGAGCCGACCCCATCACTGCCTCTGTTCGTCTAAAAAGTATCACGTTTTTAATATATTTTGTTATGATAATAATATTGTTTTTACTACTTTTATTCTGCCTGATTAATTTGGGCCCCGCGGCACTATTTATCAAAACCTTATAACATATTTCCCAAATGTCATAACGGTGTAAAGATAGGAACATAATTATATTAATATAGTTTCCACGTCAGCATAGTCATTTATTCTAAGATATGAAGGTGCTATGAGGTATAAATTTAATTACTTTATGTACCTCCAAAACGTTACGGAAGTAACTGTGTACCGTCATCACGTCACGAAAAGTAACATACACATTCGCGCGCCTAAAAGAATTGATTTTCTCCTACAAAAAGAACATTGTTTCTCAGAATGGGTAGTGATAATCTGACACGATATATGGTAACGATGAAACTAACGATGGTCATAACTATGAGCGAACAAGCAAGAGGGAAAGCGTCAGACTTCTCTATTTTGATGATGAGCAGAGTATTATATAGGTGGCAGTTTGGATGAAGGAAATTTACATGTAAAAGAAAGCCTCAACATTAAAATTAAAGACGATGGGTCGAAGTTCAAGCTGAAGAAAAAAGAAATTGACAAGTATGCTAAGCGCATCAACTGATGCCTAATAAAATAAGACAAAGCTTGGATACCGTTTCTAACTGGATTGTCAACCTAGAAGAATAAAGCCAGATATTGCCTTCGGAAAGTGGTTGGTAGCGTCCGATAAAACATCGATTTAATATTCCGGAAGCGGAACTGGATGGATATTTCTCCCTCTAGCTTAAGTTATGTCTTTGTCTCTAATCAAAATGCACCAGAACGACAGGAAATAGGACTACAAATCTCGATTCTACGATTTTTTCCTATCAAAAATAACGCAAATTATCGTATTTATCCATGATGACATCGTAACCACCCGCAAACTTCTAAAGCATAAATAGTAATTTGTTTCATTCGCTATACTTTTAACATTGCATATACAATTTTTTAAAATTAATTCCGGTTACTTAAGAATAAAAAGATATATAATTAGACGCATATACTAATCACAACCTTTCAACCATTTTAAAAGTAAAGGGCGACTGTTTTTGTGTGTGTGCGCGACCTTGCGGTGGTGCAGTGCATGGGCGCCCATATGGGTTCAGAGGGGCTCGAACCTACCCCTAGTCGCTTAAAAATTTAATTTGCCCGAACCTGCTATGCATTTACAGTCAAAAGTTTCACAGTAACATTTTAAAATAAGGTACTTTTTAGCTCATTACTAATTGTCAAGCAGTATCAATTATTTTTGTATCGTTTTGGCATCTTGTGCATTCACTAAAATTCTCGACAACTTTGAGAAAGAGGAAATAATTTTTCTCAGCACCCCCACCATCCCCAGAAATACTCGTATGGGCGTCCATGGTGCAGTGATAATCCTTTGCCTAGCGGGTGGTTAATATTAATGTCTATATTATAATATGAATGATTTTTGCTATTTGTTCTACCATAATTTTTATTTTTGTAATTTTATTGTTGTCTATTAACCACGAAAAATAAAGTTTAAAAAAAAAGAAGAAACAAAGAAAGAAAATAAATAAATAAATATATAAATAAATAAATTAATTAATTCATTCAGCTCCCAACGACACTATGGAAAGGAAACTTACTGGCTAAGTGTTTACTTTAGTCCGGGGTTTGTTTCCCAGGCTATGGGAGGTTCGGCTACTTAAGAAAACCGGGGGTTACGCCGGAGGTTAATCTTTGTTGTCCTTGAACGGTAAAACACAATTTTTTATTCGTACAGGATAATAATAAGCTGAAACCTGTGTCGATAAAAACGTGCGTCAATGGCGTAATATAAGACCCTTAAAAGAGAGCTGACGCATCCACCATTTTGATGTCATTGTACCACATGATCTCATTCGCCGATATGTGAAGTCCAGTGATTTGCAAGGGTGTTATTTCCAGTAAAATAGCTTCGTGTACCGCTGTGAAGTGTTCAAATCATTCGAGGAATAAAATATAAAACAGAATATAATATAGAATAAAATACGTAGAACATAAAATAGAATGTGAAATATAAAATAGAATAAAATGTAGAATAAAATACGAAGAATATAAAGTAGAATGAAATATAAAATAGAATAAAATATAAAATAGACTAAAATATAAAATAGACTAAACTGTAAAATAGACTAAAACATAAAATAGACTAAAATATAAAATGGACTAAATTATAATAGAATAAAATATAAAATAGAATAAAATATAAAAATAGAATAAAATATAAAATAGAATAAAATATAAAGTAGAAAATTCAGATTTCAAACAGATCCTGTAAGCAGAAGAAAACGCACTATTAATTGTCGATTTCTAAACGTTAGTAAATGAAACCGGAAGTGTGAAACAAAATGGCGTCTTATTGGTCGACCTGTAATTTTAGGGGCTCTAGCATAATGGTAACTCACTGGCCTGCCATTCGAAAAATTCGGGTTTGCTTTACAATAGTACCTAAAGCTTTCTGTTCTGTTCCACTGATTCGTAGATAGGAGTTTGGTTACCTGAGCAACGGGTATTTGGATTCCTCGAATAATGGTAGGTTCTGAAGCAGCATGACCTTGTATATCCTTGCGCTATAACACGTAAACAAACAGTAATACTTATAAAAGGGAAAGTGTCCAATGAACTAATAAGAAACGTCTGTTCGTACTGTACGCCGGGACCAACATTTTGCCGAAGAATTCGAGCTTCTAAAAGCCCAGGAAAATAATTCCTAATAATGACTAAAGCCTAGGAAACTAATTCCTGGACTACAGTGAACTAAAGCCTAGGAAACTAATTCCTGGACAACAGTGGACTAAAGCCTAGGAAACTTGTTTCTGGACTACAGTGGACTAAAGCCTAGGAAACTTGTTCCAGGACTACAGTGGACTAAAGTCTAGGAAACTAATTCCTGGATTACAGTGGACTAGTGTCTTTTTGCAGAGATGACTGTGCGAACCGCTCATGCTCCTGGACACTACAATTTGCTTGAGATACTGTCACGTTGCCATTTTAGCGATTTTATTGCAAAACATGACGTTTTCTTGAGAATTTAGTGGTTTTATTTTTAAGTATATCGCTATTTAGGTCTTTTTGTTAAATCGCTAAAAGTGAAATAAATGTCCATTCTCAGTGATGCATGCCCGTATCCAGAGATAGGGATCTCTGGATTCTTCTTTTAGAGTCGAAAAGGGTTTTCGCTACAGCTTTGCATGTGGTGATTGTATCGATATACTGTGCGTTAACAAATTTTGATTCCCCCGGAATTAAACCATGGCTACGGCCTTGCAGTGGTGGATTTAAATAACACTGGTGAAAAAAATACACTCCCATCCACATAAACGCAAAAATTATACTTTAAAAATAATGAGGGTCTCCTTTGAAAATAAAAAGTGGGAGTTCTTTAAAGTAAAGAAAAATTACTTTTAAATATATAAAAAAAAAAAAAATACATATATAATTATACTTAGGGTTCAAGCCAGCTGAATATATAATTAAACAGCTGAATACGAGCTAGCGAAATTAGGGATTGAAAAAAATATAATCGTCTTACAAAATTTAAAGCGTTTTCAGTTCATTCTAAAATCTAATGACCACCTTCTGCTCTGTTGGAGCCGCGAATTTATGGTTGGAACAGATGAATTTTTTTAACGACCTTAACAACAATCGTTTGTTCGTGCATTTTTTTGCGGCGCAGTGTCTTTTTTGGGTAAGTTTACGGCCCAAGGACTACCGTGGTTAGTTATGCTGCGCCGTAATCTACTGTTTTCCGAGGAATCCGAACCTCTTGGGCCTACAGCTTACCGAGGAATTCGAGCTTCTTGAACCTACGGTTTTCTGAGGAATCCGAACCTCTTAAGGCCTAGGGAACCAAACCCTGGACTACGGTGAGCAGTACGATCAATGCAAAGGGAGCAAAGGTCATGCTGAGCCGGGATATATGGTTTTTCGAAGGATCTGAGCCCCTCTGTTGCCAAGGGCAAACAAAACACGTACTATGGTGGGTACAAATATATTCCGGAAGCGGAACTAGATGGATATTTCCCCTCTAGCTTAAGTTATGTCTTGTCTTAATCAAAATGCACCAGAACGACAGGAAATAGGACTACAAATCTCGATCTACGATTTTTTCCTTCAAAAATAACGCAAATTATCGTATTTATCCACGATGACATTGTGAACACCGCAAACTTCTAAAGCATAAATAGTAATTTGTTTCATTCGCTATACTTTTAACATTGCATATACAATTTTTTAAAATTAATTTCGTTTACTTAAGAATAAAAAGATATATAATTAGACGCATATACTAATCACAACCTTTCAACCATTTTAAAAGTAAAGCGCGACTTTTTGTGTGTGTGTGTGCGCGACCTTGCGGTGGTGCAGTGCATGGGCGCCCATATGGGTTCAGAGGGGCTCGAACCTACCCCTAGTCGCTTAAAAACTTGATTTGCCCGAACTTGCTATTCATTTATTTCACAAGTTTTACAGTCACATTTTAAAATAAAGTACTTTTTAGCTCATTACTAATTGCCAAGTAGTATCAATTATTTTTGTAGCATTTTAGTATCTTGTACATTCACTAAAATTCTCGACAGCTTTGAGAAAGAGGAAATAATTTTTCTCAGCACCCCCACCATCCCCAGAAATACTCGTATGGGCGTCCATGGTGCAGTGATAATCCTTTGCCTAGCGGGTGGTTAATATTAATGTCTATATTATAATATGAATGATTTTTGCTATTTGTTCTACCATAATTTTTATTTTTGTAATTTTATTGTTGTCTATTAACCACGAAAAATAAAGTTTAAAAAAAAAGAAGAAACAAAGAAAGAAAATAAATAAATAAATATATAAATAAATAAATTAATTAATTCATTCAGCTCCCAACGACACTATGGAAAGGAAACTTACTGGCTAAGTGTTTACTTTAGTCCGGGGTTTGTTTCCCAGGCTATGGGAGGTTCGGCTACTTAAGAAAACCGGGGGTTACGCCGGAGGTTAATCTTTGTTGTCCTTGAACGGTAAAACACAATTTTTTATTCGTACAGGATAATAATAAGCTGAAACCTGTGTCGATAAAAACGTGCGTCAATGGCGTAATATAAGACCCTTAAAAGAGAGCTGACGCATCCACCATTTTGATGTCATTGTACCACATGATCTCATTCGCCGATATGTGAAGTCCAGTGATTTGCAAGGGTGTTATTTCCAGTAAAATAGCTTCGTGTACCGCTGTGAAGTGTTCAAATCATTCGAGGAATAAAATATAAAACAGAATATAATATAGAATAAAATACGTAGAACATAAAA
>QLNU02009130.1:5564-28775 GCA_006491805.2 Dysdera silvatica
GGGCGGAAGTATGTTGACACTTCTCACCCGTATAACAAAAAAACTATTAACAGTAGAATTTTTGAAATTTAATGGAATAAGTGCAAAGCATATATTTTTACTTCTTGAAAGTTAGACTTGTAACACAAATTGGTTTTATGTATTTAAACAACATTTGAACCCTCTCCAGAATATGAAGAGCAAAATTAAGTTTACAAATAAATAAAACATCAAAAACAGAAAAATTAAAAGCAAATTTTTGTGTGCACGTAATTTGCATATAATCTAATTATCATAATCAACGATTTATGAAATTTATGAGTCATAAACTGATAAAGGGTAGAGTGAAAATGGTGAAAACATCGGAATTATCAGTGATTGAAAGAACAGCGTTAATTAAAGACAGATTGGATGGCAAATTATCCTACAGATAGTTAGAAGAAAAGTACGAAATAAGTGCAATGGGAGCTCAGAAAATAGTGAAAAGATATGAAACCAATGGACATGTTGTAAGCTCCCCAAGACTGGTATAAAACCAAAGTTCACAGAAAGGGAGCGCAAGACGATTATGAGAATCATAAACAAAAATCCATTTACATCAAGAAGGGAAATTCAAGAAACATTTCAAGATCAATTCAAAAAGACAACATCACGGAGACAAATTTCACGGGAATTAAACAAGGTAGGATATAAAGGAAGAATTACACGTAAGAAACCTTATATCTCTTCCAAAAATAAACAAAGGAGTTCAAAATTTGCAATTCAACATGCTGATAAGCCACTCAAATTTGGGGAAATGTGATGTGCAGCGATGGAAGCAAGTTTGAACCTTTAAAACAACAGAAGAAAATAGTGTTTAGAAAAGATGGAACAGCGTTTAATGTCAAGAATTTGCAGCCAACAATCAAACACCCATCATCAGTTATGGTTTGGGGTTGTTTTGCCAACAATGCAACAGGAAATCTGGTATTCATTGATGGCCTTATGAACACCCACAAGTATAAGGAGATTTTGGAATCAAATTTGGCTCAATGAAAGATGAAGTTGGGATTGAAAAGGGGTTGGTCTTTCCAACAAGACAATGACCCCAAACATAAATCTCGTATTTTAGTTGCTTATTTTGCCTCCAAGAAGATAAAGGTGCTCGAATGGCCATCTCGGTCACCTGATTTGAACCCCATTGAGCATCTTTGGGGGATTTTAGAAAACCGTGTGCCATTATCATGTCGCACAAACATTCCTGCATTCAAGATTGCATTGCAGGAAGCTTGGAGCAGCATCCCATCAATTAGGGACTAACTTGGCCCACAGCATGCCTCAACGGCTCCGTGAAGTCATTTGGGCCAAGGGAGGCCCTACCAAGTACTAGATTTTAGGTTTTTTTTTATGTTTTATTTATTATTTTTAAACAAAAATTTGCCCTTTATATTCTGGATGGGTTCAAATTGTTTTAAATACATAAAACCAATTTGTGTTACAAGTACGTAACTCTCAAGAACATATGATTTGTACTTATTCCATTACATTTGAAAAATTCTACTGCTAATAGTTTTTTTGTTATACGGGTGAGAAGTGTCAATATTCCAGTGTAAACATACTTTCGCCCCACACTGTATATTATATATATTACCTTAATTATATATAATAATGTATATTATAGATATAAAGTTAACAGCCATTAGTAGAGTATTGCAATATGTGCCACCATGGGCGGATTTACCATTCTGCTACTTCCTGCATCCCCCTCAATCAATGGTAGAAACACAAAAAATTCTCCATTCAATATACGCATAAAAATTTTGTATTGACAATAAATTTGTTTAAAAATAAACTCATAAATTGAAACATAAACATTAAACAATATTAACTTATATTGAAGTATTATCTCTTCTTGGTATATAATAAATCAAATTCAATTTTATTGAAATAAATTTTAATTTTAACAAAAAATAAATAAAAGCCCATTAAACACTGGTATTTAAATGGAAAGCATGACGTCTAGCTTTCTTCTCGCCAAAACATCTGATTATATCATCGTCTGGTATTGATTTTGTTCTATCAGACTTCATACACAAAATTTTGTCGCTCTAATCTATAGCCTAGTATAACATATTGGGAAATACGGCTCAGTGTCAGACATGATAAATATAAAAGCGTTGGAAACATTTGGTATGAAATTCTTTATAAAAATAATTGCAACAAAAATAATTTCAGTGACTCCCCCCCCCCACCCCACCCTCAGGAACCTGTTCACGACCCCGATGACGATCGCGACCCCCAGGTTGGAAACCACTGTGCTATACATTTTTACAGTCACATTTTAAAATAAGGTACTTTTTAGCTCATTACTAATTGTCAAGTAGTATCAATTATTTTTGTAGCGTTTTGGTATCTTGTACATTCAGTCACCAAACTTTTCGAAAGCTTTGAGAAGGAGGTAATAATTTTTCTCAGGCCTCCTACTAGAAGTACTCGTATGAGCGTCTATGAGTAAATATATCGTTAAAATTTTAAGTACAAGGTAATTGTATTCCCAATGTTAGATTAAAAAAAAAAAATTGCCAGATAAGAAAGTTTTTGGTGCAAGATTTATATTTTTTGATACTTATAGTTTGATACTTATATTTATGTATTTTTTGATAATTATAGTACTATTATAGTTATATATTTATAGTACTATTATAGTTATATATTTATTAGTTATATATTTTATAGTTATTGCATATTTATTAGTTATATATTTTATAGTTATTGTATATTTTATAGTTATTGTATATTTATAGTTGTGTATATTTATTAGTTATATATATTGTATATTTATTAGTTATATTGTATATTTATTAGTTATATATATTGTATATTTATTAGTTATATATTGTATATTTATTAGTTATATATATTGTATATTTATTAGTTATATATTGTATATTAGTTATATATATTGTATATTTATTAGTTATATATTGTATATTTATTAGTTATATATTTATGGTATTATATTTATTGTATTATAGTTACATATTTATTGTATTATAGTTACATAAATTTGTTGTATTATAGTTATATATTTATAGTATTATATTTATTGTATTATAGTTACATATTTTTTGATACTTATAGTTTTGGTACTTATAGTTGAACTTCGTGGATGTGAACACTTATGACAAGAGCGGATTCAGGGTGCAGCAGGGGTCACAGCGGAGAATAACCTCTTTCAAGAACAACAACATTACACACGTTATAGGTATCTGCATCGATTTTAAGCCTTGCGCTTCTCTTCATGAGTATAGGTCTACATTGGCTTTCTAGCTTTGAGCGCCTCTGCCAGTGGCGTGTCAATTAAAAAATTGAGGGCGTCACGTACTTTTAAATAAGATCATATGATGCGGCATTAAAGAAAATAATGTGTTTATATATCCAATGGGGGAAGGGCCTGAGCCCCTTGGGCCCCCCTTTTCTACGTCAAAGGCTTCCTGCCCCGAAAAAATTGCTGGATTCTCTCCATTGACTTACGGTGATAAAAAACCTGTTCGCGTTATCCGGAAAGAATAGGATTGTATTGCTACTTTATACAGGGGCGGATTGGGTCCTCGCAAAGGGCGCGTACCTTGGATTTTCGGAGGGCGCAAGTCCTTACCCATTCGGAGGCGAGAGTCCTATCGCCCATCAGGGCTCACCGGCCGGTTGGCCGGCAGCCCACTCCGCCCCTGACTTTATACAAATAGACGCGGATTTAGTTAAACTTTTCATGTTAAAAGTGATTCACGTTAAACGTGTTCGTGTTAACAAGGTTCAACTGTATTTATATTTATTATATTCAGTAAAACTACTCTGACCAGACGCCCCTCAGATACGGCCATCCTATGGTTACGGTCAGATAAAATTTCCTCAACAAGAAATTCCTTCACAATAATACCCTTCTTTTATATATTTTACAATCAAGTTTTTCTGACCGGTGAGAAAGTGTCCGATAATGAGAGGTTTTACTGTATTATTACCTTTTTTTTGCCTTCAAAGTTGTGTAAATGAACAACGTATTTCTTAAAGAAGTAACCTGTAAGAACCAGTTAAGACTGGTTTCATTCATGAATGGTGCACGAAATGTACAATAATTGTGGGATTATTTGTATATTCTAAAGAACTGGTATTTTCTTCTCCGAGGTCAAGCGTCCAAGTCTCCAGTCAAAAACATGGTTTAATCTTGAAACTGGTAGCTTATTTTATTTTTTATTTTAAACTTAAATTTTGCTTTACGAATGGCATCATACCATGAATAGTCGTTTGTGTAATTCATTGCCTCAAGGAAGTGTTGATTCGCAGCTCCTTAATATGTATTATGAAAAGGAACGAGAGTTTTCAGAAATTCTCTGGTTTCTCAAGGGCTGAAAAGTCTATTTTATCATGTTTGCCACTTTAAAGAGTATCCTTGATCATCTATTTTTTTATTTTCGTGTTTTATTTTAAGAATTTTCTATATTTTGCGTAAAAAAATCTCTCCATTTTCAATTCGTGAAATCCAAGATTCGCGAAGTCTTGTTCGCTATAAGTATGGGCGTCGGCGGCACAGGGCAAGAGTGGGCACTTGTCCCCCATTTGGTTTAAATTTAAAAATAAAACACCTTTTTTTTTTTCAAGGGCAAAAATATGCAACCTCTCTATTCTATTTGAACTAAATAGTATCATTGTTTAATTAGACAACTTAAATACTTATTTAATTGAATAATCTAATTATGGTATTTTTGAATTGAGGTTTTTTATTTCTGCTGAAGTAATCTTTGCCCACCCCTACAAAAAATTCTGTCTACGTTGATGGCTTTATATACACTTATAATCATTGTGATAAACAAAATTCATATTTCCCTCGCTAAATCTGGAAGCTCATTAAAGGCGGGCTCGTTTTACGTGGATCCTACTGGAAATAAAAGAAGAAGAAGAAGAAGAAGAAGAAGAAAAACTTCCATGAAGTGTGAAATTAAGAGAATTAGGCCAATATTTTATGTACAATTATAATTGTGTGTGGGGTTGTTTGCCTATGACACTCTACTAAGATTGCAGTGAACAGGTGGCGCTGTCTTCGTGAAGGCACGCACATGACATTGCACACACAATTGCAACCGAGATTTCAAAATAAGCAATTAATATTAAACTTATTCATCATTTCTAACGCTTAATCGTGGCGCCTATCGATATACATCTGTTACAAGGACACCCCGTTTAAGACCAAATAGCGAAAAAACAATGTCGAAAAGAGTTGTAATAAAATTGGATCACAACCCTTTGCGATAAACAATATCCTTCACAGGCATTCGAAAACAACTTCCCTGCTGCTGGCTCCTACCCAAATAATCTCCTTATCAAAACAACATCGGTGATTGGTCCACAAAATCCACGTGGTCCGTGACGTCACGCCCCGAACCACGTGAGAGATGATCTCTAGGAAACAACTTGATCTTGAAAATCGCCACATGCACGTGGAATTGCATCAGAAAGCGCCGCAAGTCGAGTGTTCAGCATTTAGCCGTACAAACAGGGGGCAAAAGAAAGAGTTCGTTGGGATTAAGAAGGTATGTGTGCGTTTCATTCTAAGTTCGTTAAATTTTCCGCGTTTGAGTAATAGTGCGTAAATGCGCAGAAAAGTTATGTTTTCTGTTCCTTGTTTAAAAAAGGAAGCATACTGAAAATGCAACGTAGTCTACTTAAATTAAAAGCATCACTTGTGCAAGGGATGCAAATTGATGCTGGAAAATACGTTTTGCTGTTGTTTTGCTGGAACGAGGGCTTTGGGACATTTTTTAACAAGTTCTGGACCAGTTTTAAACATTCCTTTCAACCAACAACAACGTAACGCCAAGAATCGAATGAATGCCCGCCTTTTATTTTCATTCTTTTGCTACATAATTAAAATGTCCAATTACCATTTTGCATGATTTTTTTTTTTCTTTTCCCCTAGTCTTTGGAAATTACCTAGTTTTTCCGTATTTAGTGCCTTCAAAATTAACCGGGTTACCTAAATATATAATATATTTTTAAATAGAATCAGGGGAGGACTGCGCCGCCGGCCAACCGGCCTGCGAGCCGGTTTGCCCTTCTGGGCCATAGGACTCGAGCCCTCCGATAATCTGTCTTTTGAGAGGACAGACAATTCGGAAAAAGTGTGGCGACAAAAGTGTTACAATTCAAAAAATCCTAATTTTCAGAAAACGCAAAAAAACTGTGTTTGGCTGCATTGAGGGATGTTGTGTTCATCTAATGACATGTACCAGCTTGCAGAAACCCGAATAACATATGGCCTAACGTTTTGCACGGCAGGATGCAACACTGTTTTCTACATCTGGTTGTAACATTAACTCATTTTAACCGAATTTTGAGTTGTAACACTTTCGTCGCAAGGGTGCGATATAAGTAATATAATATAATTTTACATTTAATGTGTGTTCTTTACTCTGTTAAAATGCTTTTATTATGCAAATGGTGCGGCGACGGACAGGGGGGTCGCAAACCGTTTGGTTACTATAAATGGGGGGGGGGGTCACAGATTACTTGGATACTGTAAAAGTGGGTTGCGGCTTGAAAAAGGTTGGGAACCGCTGTCTTAAAGAGTATTGGAAGTGGAGTGAAGTTCACGATATTCAATCCGCCAATGCCCATCTAAAAAGGTTTTTTCCTAATTGCTTCGTAGATTAGTGCTTCTCAACCTTCGTGAGGCCGCACCCGGGCGGCCCTTTTTTTAATTAGACGATAAGAAGGTCCCAACACATGTATTCGTAAATACCTTTCCATTTTTTTTTTAAGTTCATGCATTAACCAATCATAAGTATGAATAATAATTATGGCATGATCATAAAGAGTATCAATGCACTCCTATTAATATACACTTCACTTCCTTGGTGATTGGCAATGGCCAATCACCAAGCCATTTTACAATACAGATGTTATTTTTCGTCTAGTTTTAAGAACATAGAATGCAACGCACATTATTGTAATACGCTTGCAGGTATTTTTTAGTCATAATTTTTGATTAGTCGCAATTTGCGTCATACCCTTTCTTGAATGATAATAAATTTCTATATCTGAAAATTCTCGATCATTCATGAATATTTATATAATTGAAAATGCACGGCTTTGTCCAGGGGAGGACTGGGTCCTTTCAAAGGGCGCATACCTTGGATTTTCGGAGGCTCGAGACTTATCGCCCATGAGGGCGCACCGACCCGAGGGCCGGCGGCCCAGACCGCCCCTGGCTTGGTCACTGGTAGTTGCTGCACCTAGTACTTACCTTACTGTCATTTAGGCGTTCTGGTCTGAGCTTTCCATCTCATTAGTGTTTATTATTACTCTCCCCAGAATATTTTCACGATATAATAGCTTTGCCGACCCCTGGCCTAGACTATATAGTGAAGCATAAGCGTAGGCAGAAAGTTCATAAGTGGGGTTATAGGTTCGATGAAGGGGTTACAGAGCTATAACACATATATTCCTATGTTAAATATGCAAAATTTTATCGCGATGGGGTTACAACCCCCTCCCTCTACATATATAGGGAAGCAATAGAAATTTCTAAGCATCCTGACAATTTGAATAAGGAAGATGCGAAAAATATTTCTTATTCCTGGTCACCTATTTTAACGAACTTGTAGCTTTTATTTATAATTACTTTTTATAATATTAATTTCGTACTGTTTTCCGGTTTTTGTACTCTCATCAACGTCTTCAATGCTAGCTAGCATTAGCTGAACAACAGGTGCTCATGGCTATCGTCCAAATGTTGTAACCGCGAGAATCACGTTTGGCATCAGTTGACTTCCATCAACGACCTAGACTACTTCAGAGGAAGGTTTGCAGGAGACGAACTGAAACGTCAAGTTCTTTGAATAATTAAATTCTGTTTATATTTTCAGTCTCTGCTCGAAAATACGTTTTTTACAATTTTAAAATGCGCTGTGAAAATCTTCGAACTGCGAAAGTCGCTCTGTGAAAATCTAACCAACATCATTTTTACATGAGTCGCATCAGTGGCGTAGTTAGACATTTTGCCGCCTGCGGCCAGTGACTCATTGACGTAATTGTTGTGCCTGTCATTGTTTTTTAAAGGCTAAAAGGGGCCCCCCCCCCCCGGATCGTGGAGCCCGAGGCGACCGCACCTATGCCCCCCACTAGCTACGTTACTGGGCCTCATCACAAAATCTTCTTTGAGGATGCTTGCACCCCCCATGGGTTTGGAATTGGTACGCTACTGAGTCATTGTAACATTACATTTTTATCGTTTACTTACTTACAAGCGGGGCTTAATTTGTGGCAGATTTGCTGACATATTTAATGAAAATTACTTGCCCCCATTTACGGATGTTATTAATGGAACATTATGGTAGCGAAGTATTATAATTATTGCCCAACTATTCGATTCAAAAATTTAACAATGTTTTTCTAAAAAATTCAGTAAATAAGTGGTTAACGTGTGTTGGCAGAGCGTATATAAATCCATGTCACATTGGCTGATTAAATGTTCATTTATGGTTATGGCTTTAATTGGTTTGTTAGTTGGATTTTAATGGCGCAAGAATAACTATACTCGCGGCAAAGCGGTACACTGACAAGGCGCAGAGCAGTATAATTCCGCTAGTGCGGTATAGTTCGCCCTTCCGTTAACAAAAGATACATTTCGTACATAAAACATTAAAATAGTGTGCAAATACATAAAACGCAGGCATATATGTGCGATTAAAATCTGGTATTCATTAAATTTAGGAAAAAATTCATTATAGCGAACGATGACATCATTCAAGTAACTGGCCACTCAGAGGACTTCGTCCGCTTGGCGGGAAATTTGGCGCCTGGAATTTTATCAACCGCGTTTTTCTGCATTCCAGAATTAGGCGATAAATAGCCTAATAACGTTGAGGGTTAGCTCATTTTTTGCCAGTTTGGGAACGAATACTTGTTACACGAGCGTGAATAGGTGGCCGTATCCTTAACAGTATACCAGGTTAGCTTTGACTCGAGTATAGGGTCATATTGTATCAAATTTTGCAAACTGCAGGAATGTGTGTTGCATTTAGACGATGAAGCCTGACGTCAGTACATCGAGTTTCCACGTCTTCTACACTACTTTCTCCTTGAAGTATGACGTCAGAACGGATACCTACCGCGGGTAGGCATTCAGTCTTCACATCCAGGGCCGTATCCAGGTTGAGGCTGAGACCGATTAGAAAGTATTTTTGGTTTTGATTTTTCGTAGAATTTTTTTAAATTTTTTTTTAACTTTTTTGTTTTGTATCAAATTTCACACGACAATGGAAATCAGACATTGATTTTAAAAAATTTTTTAAAGTACTTTTCATGGCGGATTTTGTGTACGTCATATTTTTTTTTCTCAGTGGGTTTTAAGTTACTTAATCCAGGGGGTTTCAAACTATGCCTTGTGCATCCTGGGCGGTGCTGGTTTCTGTCAAGGGCTCAGCGACGTTAACTAACATTTTATACATGTTTATATTCTAAACTGATTTTCCTTTATTTCATAGAGTTCTGAGCAGGGAGTAACCTGCCAAAAATATTTTGTAGCTTTTCGGCTAACTTGCACCTAAAAATTCTAGCCGAATCAGAAAAAGTGTCTTAAAGTTTACAAAAATTTGGTCAGAAACAATCAACTCCACGCAGTGGCATTTTATCATTTTTATACTTTGACTTGGTTCTTCGAGGCACCAGGTAAGATATGCAACCTTAAAATCAAATTCCTTTCCTCTGGACCATTGATTAATATATCCATCAAACGGCTGAGATTCAGGGACGTGTCAAAGTTTTGGAGAGTCGGGAAGGGGCGAGAGAACTTTTACAGCGACAAACTTGTGGCGCCATCTATTGTCATAAACCCCAACAGCTATTATAAATCGTTAATGTGAGAAATTAATTGTTAATTAGTTAATTAAATAGTTAAAATAAACTGAATTACAAAACAACAACCATTTGAACGATTTACAATTTTACTGATTTCTCAGTGCCCCACGCTTTAAAATCGATGGTTTCAGAAAGACTGAATGAAAATGTACAGGTAAAGAGACGCTAATTTTTTTAACAATGGATACGCCAGGGGCACTGTCGAAGCAGTATTATTGACGATATGGTGCTGACATTTATTGACAGAAAACGAAATTAAAATCTAAGTTTCTTTCAGCTTTGCTACATTAGTGGAAATGTTTAATGATATTTTTGAAATTAAAATTTTAATAGTATTCCTCAATTGGGGCGAAATATAACTTTCGCCTCTCCGCCTCCGAGACTGAAGGGGGCGAAAAAACTCGGCCACTCTGTTTTACGTGCTAGCTGACATTGGTGACATAGCGTCTACTATGAATATCTGTTTTTATATTTATTTCTCTAAATCTCCCCTCACAATCTACAGTATGCACTGGAATTGACAATTCAAATTCACATATTATAGGCATAAGAATGTACTCGCATAGTGAATTCCCTTCAGCAGCACAGTACATTTTTGCGGCGCGTTACTTGGGAGTTACAGTCAACTGGGATTGGACGAAAGGTATTCTTACTATGCGTCGGCGCGTTTTGTGTCCTGAGTGTACCATGTTTCTAGGAGTTTTTAAGCAGTTTGGTGTTTCCAGTAAGAGTAAGTTTCGCCTCCGATGTGGAGGGCGCCATGATGACCTTTCACTTGACCGTACCAGTCGATGATCTTGCCATCATCACCTTCCCAATTTTAGTTGGAGCTTTTTGGCAAATTGTTCAGCAGTTTTTCTAGTGGAATTTTGGTTAACGTTTCCTTTCGGCCAAAAGGCTAGCGACAGATTAATCCCTGATTCTGAGTTCTATACGAGACTTCGGAAAGTTGTTCTTTTTTTCTTTCTTCTTTTAAAAATGAAGTTTTGCCTTTCCGAATGAAGCGGCATACTAAAAGAATGGAAAGAAATCTTTAATAGCAAGCAGAATGAGGGTCATTAACAACGAAACCGGCTACTTATCATTATATTGAGTCTGAAGTTCGACTTCGGATACGCGAGGGTGTATTTTTTTCTTTTTCCCCCTAAAAAATTAGTTTGTCCTGCCAAATGGAGCGACATATTGAAAGAAAGCAACGAAATGTGTAACAGAAGGCGGAAAATTGCGTAAAAGAGCTTTTACCAGTTTCTTGCCGATGAAGTATTTTGGAAAAGTTTCAATTGCAGCAATTCTTTAATTAAAAAAAATGTTGATACTTATTTTAATAATTTGAAAGTAATTTATATAAAGTTAAGATTTGCAACGAGCTTAAACGTAGAAAAATATGCTGAAACTCTATTTAAAATTAAAAAAAAAACCCTCTAGATCACGTTAAAAAAGATGCAAGATTGTTCAAAGTACTAAATAATCGCTAAATTTTCAAATTAAATAAAAAATAAAAGTCTTAAAACGAAGTATCAGTACTGATGTTTTTGTTAAAAATTTGCAGAACCCGGAAATTGTTTTTGGGTCATTAATTAATTGGCTTGGCCCAAAGCCAAGTACGTATCTGCAGATACAACGGAAAGGATTATTTTTTTTATCACTGAGAAAGCTGTGACTCAAACGTTGTTTTTTTCAACGTAAAGACATCGTTTCTAGCCGAAATCTTATAAAAATCATATCACTCGCTCAGAGATAGCTAACTACTACTACTCCTTCCTCCCCTCCACCTCAGTGATAAGGGGCTCTTTATTTTCATATTCTGAACGTGTTTGTCCTTTCCCTTGGTTTATCTAGTCTTATCTTTACTATTGATAAGTAATCAGGACACTCCTTAACCAGTGACGTCAGCTAACAAGTAAAATAAACTCTTGCACACTGGAGTGTAGCTATCGTATAGAAAAAGTAGGAAAGACCCAGGGGCTCAAGCAAATTAAAGGCGCTTAGGCATGAATTTATTTTGGGAGCGTCTTGTTTTTATAAAGAGTAGGGGCCCCAAATAACGTAGTGGCGTCATTGTTTATATGTTGTGATTTAACAAGCCTTTAAAATGTTCCATTAAAAAGCAGGATATCATGGACCACACTTTAGAAGAGCATATTATCTATCATTCACTGCCTTTCAAAAAGCAGGCTTTTTAACTTGTTTTTTACAAAAGCAGACTATGATTCATTTACCTTAAAAAGAAAACAAGATATCATTGACTGCTTTTTTTTTTTTATTATTAAAAGCAGACTTATTTAATAACCTTAGAAAGCATAGTGGCGGGTCCACGATCCTCCCCCACCTCCCAATCCATAAAAATGCGGTGGAAATCGGTTATAACGACCAGCCGCACATAAAGACGGAATGTTTGCAAACAGTTTGATTCCAACCACTCCTAAATCCCTCTCTGGATCCACCTGTGAATGACAGGTTTATTGATTGTCCTTAAAAAAATCAGACTCGTTGACAGCCCTAAAAAAGCAGACTACAGTCGAACCTCGGTAAGACGAACACCAAAGGGAACAGAAAATATGTCCGTATTAGCAGCAATTCGTCTTAACCGGAAAGGATAGAAGAAACCATTCCTTCAAAGCCCTCTTAAAAATAGATCTGCGCAAGAATGATTTGATTTCAGTAAGAAGATTGTTCCACAATCTATGACCGGTAGAGTTAATATTACTATGAAATATAAAGTGCGTGCGGGAGTGGCAAGGTAAAATAAAATTTCTAAATCGTGTATTATAGGTATGGGAGACAGAGTTCAAAGTTATTATTATATCAGTATAATTTTTTGCATGGATTCTATCATGCATTGCTAGAGCCAAATTAAAATTATAAATATTGAGAATTGTCCGGATATTATTAATCATTAATAAAAGAAGACATGAACCTCCGGTAGTAAAAAGCTAAATCTGAAGAATCTTTTTTGTAGAATCCCGAGTATATTAACATTACTAGTTAATATGTGAAAAAACACCGTCGTAATATAATAAAAGAAGTACTCTACGAAGAAGAACATTTGAGAAGCGAGCAAGAGCTCCCATAAGTCTGCTAATGGACGTTGAAATCATTCCTATATGTTTATTCCATTTCATAGAAGATTGGAAAACGACTCTAAGCAACTTAACTCGTCAGCCAATGGAATTGTAACATCATTAATCAAAAGTAAATTTAAAGGTCGAGAAAATTGATCAGCCATTGTGGAAAGCGTAGCTTTAGTTTTAGTGAGATTTAGTGTTAGCCCAACATCGTTGAACCAGGTACTGAAAGCACCAATGTCAGTATTGGCCAATAACGCAAGTTCGTCAAAATCATGATGTGCCTAAAAAATACTAGTGTCATCAGCATATACAACAATTTGAGCTTAGGTATCGATTAGAAAAATATTGTTAATATAAATAATAAATAAAAGAGGGCCCAAAATAGAGCTCTGTGGAACACCATACTTAGTCTCGCACATAGCAGACGCGATATTCTTTATCTGGGCAAATTGTCTACGTTGAGTAATAAGATTTTTAAAGAGCGTATGTGAAATGCCATGAAAACCCGAGTCATATAGCCTTTGGAAAAGAATTTCATGATTAACAGTATCAAAGGCTCTCGAAAGATCGCGGAATATACCTAGGATATGAATATGACTATCAAGATTGCTGTGTATTGTATTAGAGATCGCTAAAAGTGCTTGTTCAGTAGATTTTCCCTTCCGAAAGCCATATTGATTTTTATTAATCAAATTATGCTTAGAAATACAAAAATTTAACGGAGTATAAAGTAACCTCTCAAAAACTTCAGCAATTACGTTGAGAATTGTTATTGGGCGATAATTTGCAGGGTCAGTTCTGTTTCCTTTTTTGTAAATCATACTTACTTTACCAACCTTAAGGAGGTACCAAATCGGACATAAAAATATTATTAAATATGTGGGTCACAGGCAGTGCCAAAACCTGTGCAGCTGCTCGTGCGGTACAGGGATAAATGTCATCACAGCCGGGACCCTTACTTTTATCAATAGTTGATAAAGATAGAAATATTTCTGAAGAAGTCACTGGGGTGAGGTAAAATGTATCGTTACGATGCTTAAAAGGACGCGAATGTGACATTTATGGGTTAAGTTTGGAAGTAGTATCTCAGGCGCTTCAGTCAAGTAATTATTAAAAATTGAGGCGGTATTATAGGAGTCAGTAAATGTAATATTATTAATGACAATTCTATCTGGAGGTCCAAATTTAGTTTTACCAAGAAGGTGATTGATTCACAGTGCTCCAAATTTGTGTAGAATTACTAAGCTGAAATTTATGAAAATAATAATTTTTCTTAGCCATTCGTAAATTTGTATTTAACTGATTTCGATAACAACAAAATGTATTCTAGTCATTACTATGTTTAGTTTTAAGAAATTTAGCAAATAAACGATTTTTCTTTTTTATCGCCCGATAAAAATGATATGTTACCCAGGGTTTTCTTAATTTTTTAGAAGGACACCATTCAACTTTAGGACAGAATTCATTGTAAAGTCTCATAAACGTCTCAAGAAATAAAGAGCAAGATTGAATTGGATCAGTAATATTCAGCAACTCCGCTTACCAGTCAATCAGTGCCAAAGCATCTACAAATGAGGTCAGGCCAGAATCAGGAAAAAACCTTATCAAGGTTTTCGGTATAGTTTTATTATAAATAATAGGAATACCATGGGTAGGTGAAAACTGGGAAAATATTGGCAGATGATCACTGAATTCGAAGTCTATTGTACCCGAATAGAGGCATGTTCCATTGGTCACGCATATATCAAGTAGAGTATAAGTGGTGGGAGTCACTCTAGTTGGTTCAGAAATGGTGTTAAAACAATTGGGGGAGATAATTAAATCAGAAAATAACTCCCTTCCAGTAGCATTGCCCAAAAGATCAATATTACAGTCACCCGCAAGAAAAAGAGTAAGATGGTTAATTGAAATGTAGTTCACTATTAATGAAAATGTATTAAAAA
Organism: Dysdera silvatica; assembly: GCA_006491805.2. Classification (NCBI taxonomy): domain Eukaryota; kingdom Metazoa; phylum Arthropoda; class Arachnida; order Araneae; family Dysderidae; genus Dysdera; species Dysdera silvatica. The sequence continues at coordinate 20,446 of QLNU02009130.1, forward strand.
AAAAAGGAATAAATATTTGAGGCAGGAGGGCGATATATTACTACAATCAAAGCGGTGCCCGAAGAAACTGAAAGCATCTCAATGTCATCAAAATTTCCTGTAAGTGCATTATCAAGAGACATTGTATATCATCTCATACCAATATAGCTAGTCCCCAACCTCCCCTATTACAGCAATTTAAATTAAAATGGTTATAATGTGGAATATCAAAATTGTCACCATCCTGCAGCCAGGTCTCAGTGATACACATAAAATGAAAACATTATTTTAAAATCATCAAAAAAGTCTTGAAAGTAAATTAATTTGTCAAGAATACTTATTGAATTAAAGTGGCATAAGTTTAAAACGTAATTTCTATTAAAAAGAAGACTCTTAAGCTGTGATATAGAATAAACTTTTAAGTATGTATAATTGCGTTAAAGCAAATCAAAAAGCACGACTACAGCAAAACTGGGTGAAAACTATGACAAAAAGCTGACAACAAAATTAGTTAAACCACCAGGGCGCAATCCCTCAGTTAAATTTAAAAAAAATATGTATATACACATGCGCAAAAAAAATTAAAATAAACACTATAAGATATTGCCAAAACACAAAAATTATATATTCCTACAGAAGACCATTACCGGTGAACGGCCTCAAATAACATCAAAAATAGGTACATTAACAGATGAACAAGAGTTCTCATAAATCAAACCAGGGCATCTCCCAACATTATATTAAATACTATCAAATTCAAGATAAGTAAAATTATCTAAATCGAATATATACAAAATTTAGTTCAACATTGCAAAATCGAAAATCCAAGTCGAATGCTATTTTCATTACGTAACATACGATCCAATGCCGTATTGCTGATATTAGAAAAATCAAACGTAGATTTAATTAGAATGGGTTTATAGCCATCTTTTTTACGAAGATAAATACGTGAAGCATTAACAAACACCAAGCATATTTGTAATTGTTGTTTTTTGACAATTTTAAACTCTCTAAATAATTTCTTATTAATGGGGGGTCAAATTTTCATTTATATAAATGGGTGTTAAATCACCGGTTGAAAACATGTCATCATGCACGTTTTTTCTAATCCCAATGAAATAAATGATCACGCATTGTTCTCGATGAAAACTGAACGATCATATGAGCTATCGAATTATGTCGTCGGGGTGAAAGAAAATGAACAATATCAGTATCATCATCAGTTACTGCATCGACGTCAAAAACACGGCCTGTCTGAATCACCAACTTCTTGAAGTCGATTAAATCGTTTGGAAGACGTAAGCCAAAGATCTCCTGGATCTCTAATCCTATCTTCTTTTTCACCCTGTTGTAGCAGGGATTGCACACAAGCCTGTAAGTCATTATGTTCAATGTCCGCAATTTTCTGTGCCGCATCATTGAACTTAGAAACCAATGAATCCAATGTCGTCTTAACAATGTGGATCTCATCTGCAATCCCACAGACTACATCGAGCTTTTGATCAATGACATCGAGACATTCAGTTATATCCCCGGACTGGGTATTTACTATACCAGAAATGGAAGGGGCGTCACCCTACAATCAGAACACGTCTAGTATGCAACTCGTTCCCTAGACATTTTGCGAAAGTTTTTTCAGATAACGATGTACAGAAGAGATGAAATTGCTTACCACATCTCAATATAGTACATGAGAGATAGTCCACCGAGACGATATCAGCGTCGCATCTTGCACATTTCGACATACCTCGTTGCTATTGTCGATCACGAAAATTCCAGAATTTGTTTTACTATTTAAGTTTGCTATTACTTGGAAAACGATTTAGCCGCACACAGGTAATAGGTCCAATTAATGTAAAAGCCGGTACAAACTATTAACTTTGAAATCCATGTTTTTATATACTAATTTCAAGTATTTTAAAAGAAGGCCGACGGAGCGAGAAGACTTCCTTATGGTTGCATATACTGCTTGTCTGAATTGTTGTTCATTTTATTTAATCAGTGTGAGGTCACAAGCTTATTATAGAATTCTGATATTTTCTTGAAACCTTTCTTTGTGTAGTCATGTCCTTTATTGTGATCTTATTAAATTTGCTGTATTGCAGTCTTAAGTAATCACACAACAACTGTACAAAAGAAGAATAAACATATTATTACTATATTGTAAAGTTTTGAATTGGAATTATTTATAAATAATAACTCCACTTTATTACAAACACATCAGTTTAATGTTGTCGATCTGACCATATGGAAATACAGGAAAAAAGTGATGATAAAAGTTAATTCGCGCAATTTAGATTAATCAATTTATTGAATTAAAATCGATTATGAATGAACAGAAACGTATAACTGGATTACCTGGCACCTCTGGCAGAACCGTCCAGATTGCGCCCCCCAGCTACGGACATATTCTCCCCATGAACAATTTCGGCCGATTTAAAGCCCTTCCTCGCCTGCGCCCCTAGGCCTTCCACGCCACCCCTAAAGGCGCGTTTTCCTAGATGCGCATATTTTGCGGCTCAACAATATAAAAAGCCGGGATGAAACTCAGACAATAAAAAACAGTGGAAGTGTTTTGCGCGCTCTAAGAAAACTCTTCCCTTGGTTTTCTATTGTTTGAGTCAATTCTCTACGTTTTTCGTCGTTGTAAAATATGCGTATCTAGGAAAACGCGCCTTTAGCTACAGCCTTGTAAATGAAAGAGGAATTTAGATATTTTCTCAAACAATCGCGAAAATAACAGATGGCGCTCATTTCACTCTAAGAGGAAGTGTCGAGAGAAATCATTGTGTGAGCAATTTCTATGCACTAGCCGCTAGCGGGAGGAAGTAACTGCGGAAAGGGGCAATTTTGCCCGTCCTTCTGCGCATGTGTGTGGACTTCTAAATGAAGCACGTCGCCGCTTAGGTACAAGTAATGCCGAAACGCGCTATAAATTAGCTATATCTACTAGCATCCAGCCACCATGTAGCTAGATTCTCTAAAACAATCCACTACTACCGTAATTTACAGTCCATAAATACCTCCAGCCATTTTCTTTTCTCTAAAACGGTATACTTCACTCCTCTAAAATACCTCTTGTAAAATACCTCCCCTAAAATACTTCCCCTAAAATTTGTTTTCTAAAATACCTCCTCTAAAATACTTTTTCTAAAATATCTCCTCTGAAAACCTTTAAAATACCTTCTCTAAGCTATTTTCTCTTCTGGTCACGTGTTACTTTTCTAACCAATAACTGCTTCATATCCTTTATAATAAGGATAGGGAAAATGCTAGAGGGGTATACGAAAATTTATAAATTTTTAGTGCAAAAATTAAGAAATTTATATATTAACATTAAATATATTAGTTTGCTTGTATATTTAGTATTACTAAATATATTAATAAAATACATAAAAACATTTACGAATTTGAAGCCCCCTGTAACTTTCGGACCCCCCGTATCACGCGTCTAGCTACGGGCCTGTGTGGACTGCATTATTTATTATCTGCCACGAACTTAAACAATTGTTGTGGGGGGGGGGCAGACAGGTCATTTATAAATTTTTTACATAAAAAGGTTAAACACTGGTAAAATAGCAATGAAAAAGATCACCCAAGCTTTCGGACGCGTCAGCAGCAGTCCTTCATCAGGAGTAATGACGATGTTATGTTTCTGTCTCTTTTTATACTTGAAATTTCTGGAAAACCCTTCATCAGAGCAAGAGCAATCCCGCAGAATGGAAAGCACCAGTGGGAATCAATGGGAGACTTCCAAAAGGAATCATGGAACAACCCAATGGTAACCAATGAGAAACTTGTACTGCGCGGCAGCTAATGTTGGGGAAATACCATACATTTCAGGGAAATGTATGGGAAGCAAATTTCATTCAAAAAAACATTCAAGGAAGCAAATATCAAAACATTCTATTCCCCTGTCACAACACTTAAAAAAAAAACTTACAAAAGTTAAAGACCCAGTTCCACCAGAAGATCTCACAAGTGCCATATACCAAATACCATGCAAAGACTGCAACAAACATTACATAGGACAAACAAAAAGAATGATCAAAACAAGAAGAAAAGAACACAAACAAGCACTCGCGAAAGGAGACATAGCCTCACGTCTGGCAGAACACGCTTTACAACACGAACCCGACTGGGACTCAACAAAAATACTACACCGGCACATCACAAACAAGAATAGTAGACTCTTCTTAGAATCTTGGGAAACTTAGAAACTACATGGGAAAGCCATTAATACATCACAACCACTTCCAGAAACTTATAAACAACTCTTACTCTGAAATATATGGGATTTCCCAACATTAGGTGCCCCGCAGTACAGGTTTCTCATTAGTCCCTATTGGGGTTCTTCCATGATTCTATTGGAGGCCTCCCATTGTTTCCCACTGGGTTTTTCCATTCTGCGGGACTACTCTGATGAAGGGTTTTCACAGAAATTTCAAGTATAAAAAAGAGACAGAATCATAACATCGTCATTACTCCTGATGAAGGACTTCTGCTGACGCATCCGAAAGCGCGAGTGATCTTTTTCATTGCTATTTTACCAGTGTTTAACCTTTTTATGTAATTTCCTCCCTGGTACCCTGTATTTTATTTCTATTATAAATATTTGTTAAAATGGTTAATAAAAATGGGGAGTCCTTCGGCGCAAGGGTCCTAGGCAACTGTCTTGACTTCTAGGCTGAAGTGCGGCGCTGGTCATACATGTAAGAGGTTGAAAACTGCAGCAATATTGCTTTTCTGTAGATGGTAGGATACTCTTCTTCAAGCAGCGTAGCAACTCAAAACTCATGGGGGTTGTTGGTAAAGGGCTCAAGTGTCTCTAAAGAAGATTTAGCGACGCCACCTTAGAGAAAATAATGTGTTTTGATATCCATTGGGGGTTGGCTTGAGCCCCTTTCTTTCCTGTGCCACTGTCTTTGTCATGACTATTTATTTGTAGCGGAACTTCTAGGGATGTTTCGCAGAACCCTTGTTGAGGAACGCGGAACTTGAAATTTAAATAATAATAGTAATTGTACACAGGTGAGAAGGTAGAAAGAAATTTTAAAATTGCAGGATAAACAGTGCTTCCTTGTGCATTTTCCTTAAATGTACGTTGATTTTTGTTGCGTATTATTTTCTCCTTCAGAGGTATCCCTTTTCGATAATTAAGTTTGCTAATTCCATTTTTAAGTTTACTAATTGCATTGTTAAGTTTACAGATTACATTTTAAAATATCGTGGGTCGTAAAGTCCAGTTTAACTATATTTTAAACCAAAAATGGGGGAACCCTTTGGCCTTGTGAAAGAAGAACGGCTGGGTCTCGCATCCTTTCACAAATGCTTCATAAAGCTGCACACTCACTCGTAATACACACCATTGCATTGATATAATGCTCTTTGAAGATATTGCTGTCTTTCAAAAGTTGAAGGTTTGTTGCAATTCCGCCTCGCGTAAGTTTGCCGTCGAAGTTTCTTTTCCCTTTCTCCCGTTTCCCATTGCATATTTTATAATGCAATTAAAGTTAATGAAGTGGGCACGACGGACGACGAACAACGGGAAAGCAAGAATAACAATGTTCTACGAAACGAACTGTTTTGAAGCCAATTTTTGGTGTTCATTTTTCTTTCTCCTCAACTATTAGTGAACAAAGACCGGGAGAGTTAACAATTTCCGTTCCAGAGCCAAACCGCTGCCAAAAAGTAAACGTTCGATTGTGTTTCGTATTGTTATTGGCACCGAGCACGTTTCCACAGTTTGTTGTCTTCCGGAAACGAGTTAAAAAAATTATTATTATTTTTATAATCATTGCCCAAATCCTTGGTCCATTTTGTATGTAGCTCATGCCCATATCCAGGGGGGGATCTCAGGGACCAGTCCCGCCCCGAAACTAAATTTTTAATGGAACTTGACTATGGCCTATTGTATCGATACATACTGTAAAATTTTCTGACTCCCCCCCCCACCCCGAAATTAAATCCTGGTTACGTCCTCGGGACGCAACCTCACCCAACCGAGATGTCACGAGAGTTAGTTCATGAGCTTTATTTGTGTTTTTCCCTATCACAATAACTTAGAATTTTTTACATACTAACGTTTTGTTGTCAACAAAACTCCTTCCTTTTTCATCAAAAGCAATCTCCTTTTTTGTAAGGCACGTGCACAACATTTGCACCTGTTACTACGATAAGTGGTATGTCGTGTAATACTCGTGTGTGTATAAAATAAGTCTCGTATGTATAAAGTAGGTCTCGTATGTATAAAATAGGTCTCGTATGTATAAAGTAGGTCTTAAAGCACGCACGAGAACCTATGTCAAAAGCAGTGGCAACTATACGTGCTTCAAATATGCTGGACGTCAATTTTTTTTCACAGTATTGCCAGTTTCTACTTTTCTACAGACCTCACAAATGGCTGCTACAAACTTGCTAGTACATAAATGCAATTAAGTGCTACTGAAAAACGAAAAAAGGAAACGCTTTTTGCAAAGAATGATTTAAATTTGTAGTTTTGTTCGCTGCCATTTATTCAAATGAAAAAATAATTTTTAACCATTTTAACAAAGTGAATTAAAAAGGCTGTAGTAACGAGCTCCTTTTTCTTTTATGTAAAAAAGCTAGGAGACATACAGCATTGCTTTTCATTTTTCAAAGGAAATGAGTTGACTGACACGCTTGTTGAGTCTTGGAACGCTGTGTAAACCTTTTGTGCATTTTCTAAAGCAAATAATGGAAACTAGTATAAATAGGATGCGACTAAAATCTTTTATTTGAATTCCAATTATGGGTACTAATGGCGTGCTATTTTTTTTCGCCCTTTATTTAAACCAGGAAACAATGATTCAGTTACTTAATTAGTTTATAATTACAAAATAGAGAATATATCTGAGTGGGATTTGAAGGAATTTTTTTTCCAGCAAATTGTGACTTCCCTCGTTATCAAGGCTTAAATTGGGCGGGAATCCACCAAGTGGCGTAGGCAGAAAGTTCATAAGGGGGGGTTATAGGCTTAATGGGAGGGGTTATATTTCTTTTTCTGATTATTATTATTATGGCTTATTTCTAATTTCTACTTTTGTAAAGACTTCACAAATGGCTACTACAAACTTGCTAGCACGTAAATGCAATTCAAGTGCTACTGCAAAAAAGATAAAAAAAAAAAAAATATATATATAGAGCTACAACTCATATATTCCTATGTTAAATATACAAAATTTCATTGCGATGGGGGGTTACAACCCCCAAAACCGGCCCCTGGCTACGCTTCTGAACCCACCGGATCCCAGCTCCGGAACTTCTTCATTTTTGGCGATTATTTAAATACTAGCCGGAGCGTCTCTTGGGCCATAAATTGCCAAAAAGGCCATGAATATCATGAAAAAATAAATAAATTTGTGATTAAGGTCGTGAATTTTATTTTTCAGAAAAATGAACATTAACAATTAATACATTTTATCATTTTATCGATTCTTTTGTAGCCATTCGATTTTTTAATCCTTTTATCATAATATTAGGACTTCTGCACTTTTTTGTTAGAAAGCCGTGCTCGTTATTTCCTTTTCTTCTATTCTTAGGTGGATGTAGGGCTTGTACGAAAACTCTTCATTTTCCTTGGTTTTGCTGGTTTTTAAATTTCTCCCCGGTTTTTCTTTCTTTCCAATTCAAATTCCTTTCTTAAAATTTTCATTCATATACTTTTTTTATCTGCTCCTTCTTCTCTTTTCTTGAAATTTCCAATGTCTTTTAACATTGTTTGAGTTTTTTCCTAGTGTCCTAACTAATTATATCTCCTTGTTATTTATCTTCTATTTAAAAATACGTTTGGAGAGTAGGCGGATTCTTCTAACATATATTTAGTTAATTATCAAATTTTTTAGTCAAGTCATCAACATTAGAGTTTTTCAAAATTATTAAGAGAGGGATTATTAAATGCTCATATTATGTACATTAATACATTACGATATATGTATAAAATTTCAACTTGTTTCAAATTATTGGAGAGAGGGGTTCGATTCCCATGGGCTCCTTATGACCATGCCTATGTGTCAGGTGAAAAAAAACAAAAAAAAACACGTATGCTATGTGAAGATGAAGGGTGTGTGTGTATATATATAATTTTTCTACTCTTTCTGTAAGATTAGTGGAATAGGAGAGCTCAGGAAAAAAAAAAAAAAAAATTAAAACAGGGGTGAGGTTTGGGTGCATAAAAATACTGGGTATTACAATTTTCTAGTTGGGTCTATTTTCCTATGTTAGCCGATGTTAATTTTTGCTTATTTGGGGGGAGGGGTATAAAATGGCCAAAATATTGCTTACGTAATACTTGAAATCTCCCATATACCCATTTCTTCCCTTTTGAAGCA
>QLNU02009140.1:0-20519 GCA_006491805.2 Dysdera silvatica
AGATGAACCTACAAAAAACTAAGATCATGTTCAATAATTTTGTAGAGGAAACAAAAATACAAGTTGACAACATTGAGCTAGAAATTGCTGATTCATATATTTACCTTGGCCAGCTGATTTCAATGGATGGCAACATTATGAAAGAACTCAACAGACGTATTAAACTTGGCTGGAGTGCATTTGGAAGAAACAGTTTTATCCTGAAGGGGAAATTGCCTTTGTGTCTAAAAAGAAAGGTCTTCAACCAGTGTGTATTGCCAGTCCTCTCTTATGGATCAGAGACATGGAGTCTAACAGTTGGAGCAATACGAAAGTTACAGACAACGCAAAGGAGCATGGAGAGGTGCATGCTTGGAATAACTAGGAGAGATCGAAAAAGAAACACTTGGGTGAGAGAGCAAACTAGAGTAGAGGACATCATTGTTAAAGTAAAAGGACTGAAATGGCGATGGGCTGGGCATATTGCAAGAAGAACTGATCAACGATGGACAACAGAAATTCTGAACTGGATTCCAAGAGACCACCGAAGACCTAGAAAACGTCCTCAAACTAGATGGGTGGATGAAATAAGAAAACAGGTTGGGGTGACGTGGAAACGAATGGCCCAGGATAGACTTGTGTGGAAAGCATTTGGAGAGACCTTCATCCAGCAGTGGATAGATAATGGTTGAATATGATGATGATGATACATGTAAATACAATGGAGCTGCAGCTATGTAACCCTTCCCTTATGAACTTTCTGGGTATGCCTATGGTGGGTGGGTAGTGTGCAAAATGGTGGTTAGACAAGCATACGTGTAGAAAGAAAGTTCATAAACGGGCTTAATGGGAGGGGTTACACAACTGTAACATATATTCCTATGTTAAATATACAAAATTTCATTGCGATGGAGGCTACACCTATGCAGACAAGGGCATTCTATATCTGTAAAATGTCTTTTGTTTGTCATCCCCCACTTTGCTATTTGCATTGTATTACAACCCTTTTTTCCTTTTCTGCTGAGAAAATTTGCTTCCTGCTATTGATTTTCCGCTTTATGCAGGTTTTTCTCTGATGGGACTAAACAGTGCATTCTGCTTCCATGTTAGACAGTTTCTATTTTAGCTAATGTTAACTACCATTGACTTTTAAAGGGACTGCAAAACAATTCCGTTTTGAGCAAGTTTCCACTTTGTGCAGGTTCTGCCTTAAACAGTTTTCACTGTACGTTACATTTAGCACTTCAATATTCTTTAAAGATGTTAAATTACTCGTGAATTAAAGAATGATTTTCTGGTGCCTGGTGGGACCCAAACCCACAACCTCCTGATTGCCGGTCAGGTGCTCTACCTACTAAGCTACAGGCGTTTCTCCCTTATGAAAATATATATGGCTTTCTATGGACAAGTTCGCTATTGGTGTGGCAGTGCTGTGTGTAAAGAAAAGGGTGTTCTTTACGAGTAATTTAACATCTATTGTTGCCACACCATCAGCTAATATGAAAAAACTTATTGCTTTAATATTAAAATCTAGTTCGTCATATCGGACATTCCTGTTTCTTTGCCTTGTCGCTTTAGTAACGGTAGTCACAGCACTGCCAAACCAATAGCGAACTTGTCCATAGAAAGCCACATATATATATGCTCATAAGGGAGAGAATAGTTGCACCTGTAGCTTAGTAGGTAGAGCACCTGACCGGCAATCAAGAGGTAGTGGGTTCGGGTCCCACCAGGTGCCGGAAAATCATTCTTTTCTTTACGAGTAATTTAACATCTATTGTCGCCACATCATCGGCTAACATGAAAAAAATTGTTATTTGTTGTTCTTTAAAGGTGTTTTATAAGAAGGTAAATTTATCAATCTCTCCATATCATATTTCAGAAACTGATCATCTAACTTTACAAGATTAAAAATGAACTATAAATCAGTTCCAACTGTCAGAAATTGTTGACAAACTGAGAATCGTTGGAAATTTAGGTTTGCCAAAACCAGTTCCAAATCTATTTTTTATTTAAAAATTGCAATAGATTTTTTGCTATGTTTTTTTTTTTTAGGATTTTTAGGCTTGACTTGACAGCTGGACTGCATGATGGTTAGCCCATGTGTGGTTAATTCAATCCAAAAACCATAAGAATTATAGATTGGAGGAGTGGTTAACTACAGCAGAAAGGTTGAAGTAATGAAAGAAAAATATTAAATATGAAAATAGGAATTTGGCACATGAAATGATGCTGGCTCTGGCACAAAAATCGAGTTTGGTGCAAAACGGGGCAGTTTAATCATTTGTACTAGAAATTTCAAATCAAAGCAGGAAATCTTTTCTTACTGAATTTTCTTTTTGAGGTAGGTGAATTCCCTCGGGTAATGAATTCACAAGAAACTTTTTTTTTTTTTCAACGGATTACACCGATGACTGTGTACTTAATATGCTAAATACGTTATGGCGAAAATTAAATGAACATAAATGTTTCAAAACGAAGCAAATAACTATTGACCGTTTTTTGATCACCTCCAAATGAAACTTCATTTCGGGAATCTCATTACTAATGTAAGTTTCTTCGTTTTTTTTTTTTGTTTTTTTTTAGCTTAGTGTACTGAAATAAATTCAAGTAGTAATGAATACCGTTCATCACATTTCAAGTAAATTCAAAGCTAAATAACACTGTATGCATATTCATGCTACTTATACAGGCTTTGCTTCCAAAGTCTGAAACTTTAATTTAAACTGACAGAGTGAACAATCAGATTCAGTGAGCATTTTTCATTAATCACAAGCTCCTCCTTATATACAAGTCCTACCGATTATTCAATAAAGCAAAAAAGATGGAGCATGATTCTTCGAGTATGCTAAAAGTACGCCAGACAATTTATACTCATTTTAGTTAAAATAGCATGAATTCTCCCCATGCTGAATGTCGAGAAAACTGACACAAATAAACGCGTAAATGATTTTTATTACAAGATACGACGTGTATTTATAATCCACAAACAACCAGCTATAAATAATAAAAGATACAAAAATAACACAATACGTTGAAAATTTAATCTAATAAAAGACATCTAGTTGAGACCAATCCATATTCCCTCTTATCTCAGAAACTAATGAATGGCCAGCTAAAGAGATAAAACGGGATGAGATCTGTGAACATTGCACATTTTTTCATTTTGCACATTATGCAAAAATGCTTTTCATCTTATATGTGTTTTCGCTTGAACCAAAAAAAGAAAAAATATGGAGAAGATTTTCAATCCCAGTCCTGTGCAGACTAAAATCCTGCAGAATATAAGTATTTTTCCAGTGACACAATCTGAATTCGGCAGCCATGGTGAGAGAAAGAAGGAACTATAGGCATCTACATGTCATACCGGTAGAGCCTTGCTGGCAGTTTTTGTGACGACAGATGAGCAGATTTTCGAGAAGAAATAGAGTCCAGTTTGACCACCAGGTATGTAACTAACAGTATACCTATACACAAGAGGAAAAAAAAAAGTGATTTTCATTCGAAATATTCTTAGTTTATTATTAAGACTTACATAAAGAAATATTTGTGTTTTTATGGAGTACAGACAGCAAAGATCATACTGTACTGGGAGCTACAGAGTTTTCCGATGAACCTCTGCTAAGAAAGGAACCAAACCCTGGACTACAGCAGGCAACAATGGCATACCTTCTACGATACCATTGGAAGTCGAACTCAGGTTAACAGAACAATAGGTGAATGTATTTCCACCAGTGTCGGATTAATGCATGGGCTTTAGGGGCTACAGAGACGTGTTCTCTTGTAAATGATCCTTTGGAACTATTTCACTAGGGGCCTCAAAAACTTTAATCCACCACTAATTACCACTACATCATGATAGTGAACTAGCATTTTTCCTAGGAATCTGAATCTCCTAAGGCTTAGGAAATAAACCTATAGTTCATAGTTGGTTCATTGGCAAGCATTTTTTTTTTCCCGACAGTTAGGAGCCAAGCTTGGATTTAGAGTATACAGGGTGAGCATGTTACAATTAGGGGCTCAAACTATTTTTGAAACTGGTTCTTAAAATGAAAGTAAAGCTGCCATATCCACAGATAATAAGTTCCAAAACTTTCTGAGGGTAGTAGCAAACCTATGAACAAAAATTATTTTTGCATGTGCTTTCGAATGTGGTCACGGCGTTATTTTTTTCGATTGGGTGCATACAAATTTTGTGTAAATATTTTTTTTTTAAAGCAAGTCTCTTTCTCTGATCCGTTTTCGACGTATGAAGAGTTTAGCACACAGCTTCCCAATCATTTTTTTGTTAAGAGATCTTGAATAAAATATATATAATTATGGCCACTGTATATACATATCGATGAACAGGCAGATCAAGCATAATACAGTAGAACCTACCTAAAGTGGCCAAATTTGGGACTAATCTGAAACATCATAGATAGGTGGTCACTGTACATGACAGACTTCGGTGTAGGTATGACTAACTAGGAAACCACTCGAGGTGTGAGTTCTCAATTTGTTCAAGAGTGGTGTTAATGGAAAGTTATTATCATGAGGAGCAAAAAAATCAAATAGAAGTACCCTCCTGAATCCAACCAATGAAGAGATACAGGCCGATTTGTTTTACGTGTAGAGAGAATCAATTTCAGTATCACAACAATCCACCAAGAAACAAATGTTCATTTAACATTATTTTAGTGTATAACATTTACTATTTATACTGACGTGAGGTGTTGTTAAAAGCCAAGTACCATGTTTCTCCGAAAATAAGCCCTAGCACGATGTCTCAGTATGCTGGTAATATAAGCCTACTCCCAAAATAAGCCCTAGTTAAGACTGTTAGCCAGGTGGACACATTTATTACGTTCATTGCACAATGGCGGATCCAAGATGTCATAATGGAGTCAGTTTCGGGGACCTTCACCAGGAAAAGTTTTAGTTTTGGACTATTAAATAGTTTAAGTAAATGTTGTTATATTACTAGCCCTCCTTTATACTCACCAAAATATTTAATTTACGTCAATGAACTAAAGTTGGACTTTAATTAAACTGTATGATTTAGGGTAGCTTATAATTAAGTATAATAGAAGGATAGGCTAGTAAAGGAGATATATACAATAACCAAAAACGATAATTTACAATGTAATTAATAGAACAAGTTTAAATTTAAACTATAAAAACATTGTAATTGTTTTACTTTTTTTATAACAAGCAACTTTTAAAAAAAATTAAGTTTAGTAAGTTGAGTAGTTTAGTAATTCGTTGCTTATTTTTATTATATTTATACGTGAGTGTTGAAAATTGTGTAGTTTAGTGTTACGTGCAAAGTCAAGCCATCTTGTTTCCTTCGAAAATTTGGCAATCACTTTATTTTACATCAATATGAATGTTTCAGTAGGTGTGTATTAGAAGCTCTCCTTCTGAGATCCAAGTTTGTAGGCACTTCAGCCATAAAAACTACTTTCTACTGAAGAAACATTTACTGAAAACGTAGCTTAAAGGGCGCAGAAGCTTGTAGATTCAGAAAAAGTCTGGATCACATTTCTCAAGACCTGAGATTTTGGACGCCAGTAGAAGACTTTTGTTTATTACAATCGTAACAAACAACACACAAAATATTCTTAATCGTGGTTTATTCTTTTTCCTATTTAACCCGGACGAAAATTATATTTTTACACATTTCAATTGCACACACTGTATATATGTGGTAAGTTGCAAATCTAGACGAAACTGTAATACTTAAAATAAACATGAGAAGCAGTGGTGTAGCAATTCAAAACTTGTAGAGGATTCAAGTGGCTTTGAAGAAAGTTATGTGATACGGCCTTAAAAAAAAATAATGCTTAGAATCAAATTGGGGGTTTGAGCCCCTTTCATACGTTACTGATGAAAAGTAAAGGTATCAAATAAATGTGGTATCAACTGTTAGTAACTATGAGTGAAATAGATGACAACTATTTTGTACATGAATAAATGAATAAATGTAAGTTGTTGTTCATAAAAAAATAAGATATCCCCTGAAAATAAGCCATAACGTGTCTTTTAGAAAAAAAAATTAATATACGACCGGGTCCCATTTTTGGAGAAACGCGGTATTAACTAACTCCTCGCCTTGTTCCATGGGACGAAATGAGATCATGGCCATGGCCTAAGGGGGTGGTTCCACCAGGTGCACAACTATGGAGAATTATAGCAGTACCTATGGCTTGCATACCAAGCACACTAGTTCAAGAGTGGTGGCACACACCATGACATGCAAAGGCGGGTCCAATCTTGGGGGTTTCGTCAGTGAGCCCTTATATCGTAATGCTATCGCCGACAAAACCATGCTCTCCAAACTCATTGCTAGTCATCTCCTAGTCCACATTGATGAATCAAAGGCAAGAGATCCAACACCTCATGAGCAAATCATTAGTAAAAGCCTGTTCAACACATTTGTTGGATTCATTGAAAGCGTGCTTTTTGGATATGAAGATATTGTCTTTGAAAGTACCATCAACAAATATGAATTGCAACACGACCCAAATTTCAAACCTGATAAGCCAGCACCAAAGCAAGCAAGAGCAATTAAGGAGATATCTATAGAAGTAACGAAGAAGGCAGTGGAGGCCAATAACAAGGCGACAAAAAATAAAGGCTGCACGGCACATTTTCAAGAAGGCAGGACACACCATGGTGATTGAACGTTGAAAGAAATATTTGAAACAAGATGGAAAAATGCAAAGCAAGACAGAGTAAGTTAAGAAACATATGTAGTCTCAATGTTTCCTTCACCGCATACGATTAAAAGTCACTGTTCACGACCGGGACCTGAAAATGTGGGCTATGGACAAGACAATGGAGCTTGTAATTCCCCAGTTTAAAGCAAGTCCAAACTTTATCCTCGAGTTCAAACACAAAAATAAAATAACAGGCCGTAAGGTGACATACATCATGACAAAAAGATACCCATTTAACGAATTATCCCACCAGCCTGTGATCGATAATTTCTGAGAAAATGTAAATAAACAATTGAACAGCACAATTACAACCCAACCTCCATTCTCAACACTGATCAAAGCAGCTTTCAATATGACATAGGGTGCCTACATATTGAAGATTCTAAAAACGTTAATGCAACAGTCATCGGTAAAATAAAACCACTCACTCTTACACTGTCCAAATGACCGTCAACACTTCTGGGAGGTTTGTTCGTCCTTTGCTAATCATGACCCAAGAGTATCAAGGGGAGTTTACCCCTCCCCCACCCCAAAGGGATGCAGAATTCTCAGAAACGACCCTATCCAAATGTGCTCGCCAAATCTGACAAAAGCGCAAAAAAATTGACTGGTGAGTACTTTGAATAGCTCAATGAGTCAATTGACGATGACAAGACTCTAGATCTATGGTCTGACTAAATAGACACAAAACTGATCAGGCAGAAAGTGGGAAATTATGTCGAGGTCATGGGTATTCTTCTGGGCATGACTTCATCTGGGAAGTATCTCCACCCATTAGATGTATAATTTTTCCAGGACAATAAGTACCTGGTAAAAAAATTTCAGTACTCAAAGACTCATCATGCAGATGCGGATGTTAAAAACAGGTAGGATATAGTAAAGCCGAATCACTTGGCTTACCACAGTCATCTTCCCCCACCTTTGACGACATGTGCCAATATGCCTTTCAGAAGACTTTCATTCAAAATACAAAGCCCATTTTCCAGTCAGCCAAACAGGTATGATTTAACCTAACCAAGAACACTTACGTTAACTGCACAACACTACTCTTTCTTGCATGTACTTGATGCTAAAAACACATGAAAAATTCTATTCAAAAATGCACTACCATGGTTAAAACATGACTTCAGCTATATCAAGAAGCTAGCACACTAACCATCTTACGGAAAAGATCACATGTTTCCCATTTTTCCTTCAAATTTACAAAAATATTTATTTGTAGTGCTGGGTGGATTCCTTCTGCACATAAAACAAATCAGCCTGTATCTCCTGATTGGATTCGAGAGGATATTTCCATGTGATTTGTTGTTCCTCGTGATCAGAGCTTTCCATTGACACCATTCGTGACCAAATTGAGAACTAACACCTCGAGTGGTCTCCTAGTCAGTTCCTACCAGTTCTCTCTTACAAAAAGTGGTCGCTTTATTCAGGCGGTCACTTTACCAGGTTCCAGAGTATATAATATATATATATATATTTTTTTTTTATTCTGAATAGTATGTTACAAATGAAACAAGTTAAAAACTAAACCACAATGAAAAGTTGCTACATATTAAATATATGAGCAAAAAATTTATATATTTTTGCATAAATTTTCAAGATTAAAAATGACAGTTACCATATTAAGGCAATAACTTGACAAATGGCACAAATTGCTGTAAGAAATGTATTTTTGGCCTGGAAAAAAAAAACTTTTAAAAATACTGAAACTAGTTAAAAGTGTTTTTAAAACATGATACTTTCAGCAATACTATGTTTAAATAAAATACTAAATAAGCATAATTAATTACATGTACAAACACACACATATATATAGTTGAACTCGGATGATACAAGAAGGTGAGAATATGTAAAATTCCTCGTATTAACCTGGCGCAGTGTAGCCCAGATGCTCTTGCGCCATAAAAAAGCCAAACAAACGTATTAACCGTTATTCATAAAACCCGTGAAAGGAATCAAATTTTCAAACCACACACATATAATAAAATAATTACTAGGATTAACTTGGGTAATTTTCTTAGTGCAAAATTAACATTATATCATTTTATGAACACAGAATTTTCAGCCTTACTTATATGAGGTTTATTTTTACTACACTGTAAATAAATGCACATATGGTCTCATTTCACTTAATTGCACCTCAACAGTTATTGAAAACGTGTGCTTGGCATGTTCATTTGTGCATCTTGTATGTCTCAACGTTTTCTTTTTCTCCATTTTCGTTGGAAAAGATAAAATAGCATGGAAAAAGGGAAAAATCGCATTAAAGTTGGACATATTTTTCTCGTATTAGCCAAGATTCTACTTTTGTGCTCATAAAGAGCATGAAACTCTTAATGTATTTAAATAGTGAACCAAATGTAACATACAGATTGCTCATTTTAGCCATGCTCGTATTGAGTTTGACTATATATATATATATTAGGTCTACTGGAAAGTTCTGTCCGATAAAGTTATCTCAAGTTTCAACATGTATGCACGTGTTCATTTGAGACACACATGGCTGTCTCTCTTCATCATTGCATTTATACACATCTGCTCTTCTAATTAGCTGAAACAAAAATGTCTCATTTCATTATCAAGTGAGATGTGATCCTGTAAACGCGGGTACCGATAAAGATCATTTACAACATTGTATTTTGTACAAATTCCAACAAGGCAGAAATGCTACAGAAGCATGTCGAAATTTAGTGAAAGTTTTTTGGTGAAGATACACTTTTAGATAGAACATGCAGGAGATGGTTAGAAAAATTTGAAGCAGGTGATTTCGACCTTAATGATAAGCCACGCTCCGGGTGGCCATCTTTGATCAATGATGATATTATCAAGACCAAAATAAAGCAAGATTCTTTTTTGACAAGATAGGAGATTGCAAAAAAGATTAACTCAGCTCAACAAACCATTTCAGACCATATTTGGAAACTAGGATTGGTCTATAAATATTCCAGACGGGTGCCTCATGAGTTAGGTAAGAAAAATTTGCATGATCGAGTCATCATATGCACATCTCTGCTTGCTCGGAACAAAAACAAACCCGCCTTGGACCAGATGGCAACTGATGATGAAAAGTGAATTACCTACGAAAACATCGTTAGGAAAAGAGCATACTGTAAGCAAGGACAACCTGCCTCCTGCACCTCTAAACCAAGCTTTAGCCTGAATAAGAGAATGCTGTGTATATGGTGGGATGTCCAAGGGCCAACACATTACAAGCTTTTGAACCCTAACAAAAAGCTCAATTCAGAGAGACACTGTCAGCAAATGGATGATTTAAACAAAGAAGTCAAAGAAAAGAGGCCGGCAATGTTCAATAGGAAGCACATCATACTGCACCATGATAATGCTAGACCACATGCTGCTTTGGCGACTTGTCAGAAAATCGCAGAGCTAGGTAAGCAATTCTGCCACATCCACCATTTATACTCCACAGACCTAGCACCCTCCGATTATCACTTGTTTCTCTCCTTGCAAAATTTTTTGAAGGGGAAAAAATTCCAAAACTGAAGCAGACGTCAGCCAAGCACTACTCGAGTTCTTTGCCTCTAAGGACAAGATATTCTTCAAAAATGGTATTTATAAATTACAATCATGCTAGCAAGAAGTCATAAGTAACGATGAAAATTATATTATACAATAAATATTATTAAAGGTATGAAAAATGTATTATTTTCTTTCACTTCCCGAATAGACAGAACTTTCTGGTAGACCTAATACATATTAGAATACATTACATAATAAAGAAGTCAATGATGTCATCGATAAATTAATTATATTATAAAAGAATTACAATAATGTCATAAAGGAATTGTGGTTTTAAAAAATCAACTGTAAGCATCATACGTAACTCCAACATTGGAGACATAGCAAAATTTATTGAACAAGTTTCAATGTACAATTTTGTTGAATTTGTCACTCCCTCGTCAGGGATGCATATGATTTAAAATTAAACAAACACTGAGGTGTTGCTGATTCTGCATGCCTGCAGTGTTGCCGTTCTTGCATACAAAATCGACAGCATGTCAGTGTTTGTTTGGTTTCAGATCATAGGCATTCCTGACGAGAGATAGCAAAGTCTGCCCAAAGCACATGTTGAAACCTGTTCATTAAATTTTACTAGGCTGTACAGCATTAGACTTACATTCATTATTTATTATGCATAGAGGTGAATTGCCATGCTAGTTCCAGAAATAATTACGTTAAAAGGCAGCATCTAAATATTTATATTCTAATATACAGGGTGTTTATAAATTCCTTTGCTCTTTTAAATATTAATAACTATTTAAATAAAAATCGCAAAATTCAAATAAACTCAACATTAGGTGACTTAAACATTCTATTTTTATTTAATATCCAGTTATAGGCTAAAAGTATTCCACAAGTTCTTTCAGCTTTGTCAATACAATCTAGGATATGTTTTTTGTGTCCAGCTCTCCCATATCCTAGTTAAAATGTATGGCACAATTTGAGTTATTTTCAACTTCAGGAGACTCAAAACAATTGGCTTTGTTGGATAGATCTAGCTCAGAATAATCCTAGTTGTACAAGAAATTTCATCTAGAATACTGGAAATAATAATTGAATGTGAAAATATGAAAAAAAAAACAACCTCAGATTGTATCAACAAAGATGGAGATGTGGAAAAATTGTAATTTATGGTAGTGTGCAATAAAAATATAATGTTTGACCTACTGAGTATCATACAATGAAATTTGGGTACTTCCTTATTATAGCGGCCCCCAACCTCATTTGGCGACTTTAGGATTACGCCAAGATGGCAGCCAAGTTGCAACCTAATACTGATTCCGCCTTTTACTGATACAAGAAGTGCACATAGAATGTGATCTGAACAGTCACGAGTTGCAAATCGAGAGGGGGGTCTGGGGTTTCTACCACAGTTTGGTCAATGTGATTCAGGTAAGTGTATAATTTGAAAAATACTAATTGCAAACATATTGAGTCATCCTTTGATTCAGGCATTGAATTGGATCTGAATAGTCATGAGGCCTCAAGTGCGAGCTGAGGGGTCTCCCCAAACCCAGTTCGGTTCCTGTAATTCAGGTAAGTATACTAATTACGTGAAAAATACTAATTGCATAAAAAATATTTAATTAGTATTATACCAATGAGAGAGTTAAGTACTACCATAACAACAATGCTCACATAGATTTTACTACTATTTTGGTGATTTATCTCGGTTGCTTGGCGATTGAATCTTGGGGGGCCGCTATAATAAGGAAGTACCAAAATTTGTGTATGACGACACTGTCTATAACCACTGGCATGCACAGGGGGATGTTGATGGGGGTTGTAACTCCCATTGGAATGAAATTTTGTATATTTAACATAGGAATACATGAAGTTGTAACTCAGTAACCCTTCCCATCGATCCTATAGCCCCCACTCCCATGAAATTTCTGCATATGCCTATGTCTATAACCACAATGTTGATAATGACGTTCTCCATGGTACTGACAATTACAGAGTACATTAGGTTCAACTTTGTATATAACGATAAAGTTTGCATACATAATAATAATGTCTTTCTCTGATCCCTAAAGTATGGTTATAGATAGACTTACAGAGTACCATTCACAGACGTTTTAATTTCATAACTTTTACATTTAAGAAGGTATTGACATTTTGAAGTGTGCAAGAACTTTATAAGCACCCTGTGTGTATATATAACTCTAACAAACATATCATACCCACATAGCTGAGTACAGTGTTAAAAACATGGTTCCGAAATAAACGGCAGTAAAAGGCAACCTTTCTTTTGAAAAGAGATGTTTTATGTGATTGCAAGGTCCCCACAGGAGTGAAAAACTGCAAAATAAATACATCAATAAATAATAAATTAAAAAAATTAAAAACAAATGACTCAAATTTAGCTTGTGAGCTGTAGAATAGTTCAGATCATGCTGCACTAAATTCTACTATATTGTAAGGAAAATCTACACTTTCTTCTTTTTATGGTGAAAGGATAGGAAAGGTCATGCTGCGCCGGGACCTACTGTTTTCCGAGGAATCCGAACCTCTTAAGGCCTAGGGAACCAGCCCCTAGACTACACCTATGGAATCGAATTCCCGACAATAAATTACTAGAAAGAAAGTAAACAAAAAAGGTGCTGTACCTGCTGTGATAAAACCTGGTATACTCACATGGCAACAAAATGCGTTATCACTAGGCCACCATGGTACTAACTAAGCACTTTAAAGAATAGTTAAAAATGTATATAACATGGTTCCCGCTCCTTTGTCCTGATGAAATTCAAGGACTTTTTTAAGGACTTTTCATGAAACAAATAATATTTTTCAAGAACCTTACATTGACAATCGTAATATATATAAAAATTAAAAATGCAAGAGATTATAAGCATAATACTGAAATTAGAGTGTTAAATTGTGTTGCTCCTTTTCAACTTGGAACACTGCCAGTAAAAGCTCCCCTTTCTTTTGCAATCCTTGTATTAACCATGCTAAGTGGGCATGGGGGGGAAGGGGGAATGCATAAAAACACAACTGGCCTTGTTCTGAAAATAAGGAGAAATACCTTTTATCTTTTGCCAAACCTTAAAAAGATTTTCTGGGGAAAATTCAAGGACCTTGCAAGGACCAACCACCTCTTTTTTTTTTTTTTTTCCAAGGACCTGACTTGGCAAAAATTCAAGGACTTTCAAGGATCGTGCATGCGAACCATGTATAAATCAGGAATTAACCTGTTGCTAATCTTGTCGCTGAAATTTGACATTAACCAAAATTCGGATAGAACTGCTAAGAAGCCATCCGCCTAAAAGCTCCAAATAAATGTGCCAGAGAGGACAGAATTTTATTTTAAGGTTGCATATCTTGAACGGTGTATGCACCAGCAACCAGGAACCCAGGCAAAGTATGAAAACAATTTAATGACTTTGCATGAAGTTTACCGTTTCTGACCAGAAATTCTTGCGAACCTGAAAACAACTATTCTGATTCGGCTAAAACTTTTAGGTGCAGGTTAGCTGAAATGCTACAAAAATCTTTCTCGCAGCTCACCCGCTGATATAAATAATAAAGTAAGAATTTAATTCAACAATAAATTTCAAAACTTATAATACATCATCAATGAATAGCTTCAATGATGCAGCTATTAGTATGACACTTACACAAATATTTATAATTATTATTGACACTTTATAAGCATTTTGATTTACATAAGGTAAAAATTACATAAAACCTATGCAGGAGGCCTTAGATTATATGACCTAATGGCAACGGGTGGCTGTGTGTCGTCAGATAATTGGAGATGGGGTCGGAAAATCCAGAAACTTTTGTCATCATAGGACAAAATAAAAAGCTCACAATTCGATTGTGTTTGTATTTTTACAGGACCAGGACAGCAAAGGAAGCAGAACGAAGCAAGCAGTTTTAAGCCATCCACGTTACTGCATCAAGATCTGCGTTTTTTTTAAGCAATTTGAACCTTTGCTACTCAGCAAACTAAACCTTAAACTATGGTGAGCAGAAAAATAGCAAGTATTCTACAATACTGTTGAGAGTTAAATCAAGGTCAATGGTATGATAAATGCATAGGCGTAGAGTTATACAGGTCCTTAGGATTCAAGCCACCCACATATATTGTAATGTACAACCGTACATAGTATGTGCTTGCACCACCCCCCCTCCCCACCAATAACTTTGAAAATTCTACATTGATAGATGAATGCACTACAGTTACACCAATTTAAGCCAGTGGGACCACATTTTCCACAAGGAACACAACTCTCTTAAGGCTTAGAGAATTAACAGTTAGACTACAGTGATCAGTTTGCATGTTAGCCAACTTTTTTGGCACCACTGAAAAGCAAACCTGGATAATCAGCAAACCAGGTGAATACGTTACCACAGGGTCATTGCATGTTCACAATGTCATTGAAGATGGGGACTTAAGTGACCTACAAGACAGTCTTTGTTTCATTGAACTTGTCATTACAGTATTAGTATTTATAACACTTTGCCGCTGTGGTGGCTACGAAGCCGCCGATTCATTTGAATGTTAACTTACAATAAAGGAAAAAGTATTTGCGCTTTATGGTGCAAGAACATATAAGATGATGCTACATTTTTAGATGAATCTACCATTTTTTTAAAAGATCCAAACCTTTGTCACCTTGCGAATCAAACCCACCTGAATATGGATTGGTAAAAAAAACCAGCACCAACAAGATTCAAACCTAGATTTTCTGCACCGTAGACAAACATACTACCATGTGGCTTACAATAAACGGATTAGAATTCCTACATAAATGGAGCAACTTAACATTTAAAACAACATAAATGTACTTTACCTGCCTATTAAAAATAAACTTCCCATAGAATATAGAAGGCAAAATTTTCGAGCTTTTAGCAGTAATAAAGGAGCATAGAAGGCAGCCTACAAAATAAAAAGCTATTAACAATACACACACACACACATATATATATATAACAAAAACAATGATTGAATAGGACATTATGGAAAATGAAATGTTTAATAATTGCCAATGTGCTGGAAATTCCATAGATGTTTCTATTAAGATTTCACATATCCTTATAATGATTTTTAATCTTCAGAGAGGTGGTCAGAAATAATTCAACTAAAACACAGCAGATGAATAACCCTATAGAATATCCTTTTTAAACTCTTACAATTATTAAGCTTATTTCATGCAAAATTGAATACTGTTAAAAATATTGCATTAAATTTTGATAAAGAACAACTTAAATAAAACAAATTATGTCATTCATAATTGGTTAATTGTATATTTGACTCTAATGAAGAAATGGAGCATCAATCCAATGTCCTTGTAATCTTATCGGTATAGTACTTGGGTTCTAGTCTGAAACTATGTCGTTCTTTATATATATTACAAAATGGCTATAGTTTGAGCTTTATAAACATGGGCACCGAACGTTATTTCTTCTTAATTCCCCCACGAAAGATCATGATAAAAAACACTTCCCCTTGTGACTTCATGCGCTGACCAATATTTAGCAATTGTGTTTTCCTTGTGAGGGGTGATAATATCCTGCACATTTCTTGTTCAATTTCGATTTTTTTATAATTGTGAGTTATGTTTTGAATGCACCAAAATAGTGAATTAATGGAAATCATACCAATGTGAAACAGAAGATGCCCATACAGATGAAACCGACAAATCCAACAATTCGTTGCTTCTTCGTCTGTAAAAGTAAATATGAAAATATTAATAGAAGAATGATCTTTAAAAGCAATGATTAATATAATTAAAAGATACATCAATTTATTTGAATTCTAAAGTCACTAAAACAAATTAGTTTATACAATAATTTCTGCCACCCACGCATAGATTATAGCTCAAACTAGAGCTTTTATCGTTTTTGAGAAAAAGAGACGCTTTCCCCATCCTGGATTCGAACCAGGGTCCCTCCGTTTAGCCCGGAGTGTCTTGGACCGCTAGACGAATGAGGACAGGAAACAACGCTCTCTTTCTCCGTATGTAAAGGTGTTAAGGTATTATTACCCTCCGCAGGGATAACACAATTGCCAAATATGGTCAACACAGAAAACTTTTCTGTGTTGACCATATTTGGCAATTGTGTTATCCCTGTGAATGGTAATAATATCTCACAAATTAGTTTATTTGCTGCTACTGGGAAGCTGTAGTGCACACACAATACGAAATAATTCAATAATAAACCAAACATTTAACCATCAAGGTTGTGATCAAATAACCAATTCCGAATATTTATAACACAGGTAAACCTCAATGTAATTGTGGATTTGGCTCCTTACCATGGCAATATAGTAAACAATGGGAATTTTTTAATGATTTCCCAGTGCAAATAAAAGTTATATTTACACTATAATGTAGTCATTATATATATATGCAAATAGCATTATTAATTAATTAATAACTAATTATCAAAATGAGGAATGAAAGGAGCATGCACTCTTGGAAAAATATAACCGATAAGACTTGCTTGATGCACAGGTTTGCCATAAACCTTCAATTTATTAAAAAAAAATGCAATAAAATAACACAAGACATGCCACATGCTTGGAGTATTATGTTACAAACATAACCCAGATCATAGTGATAGTTAACAGAAGAATTCAAGGATATCAACTAAGTACTCAAGTTACAGAATGTGGATCGGAAGAAGATAGAGTAGAAGCTTGGCACTAACAGGGTTATATCCCAATTTTTTTTTCAAGATAGACATTACTACTTTGCTACTGCATGGCTTTTGTAACATAATGACGAACACAAAATTTGTCACATGCATGGCACAAAGATCAACGATGAAGTTCCACAGTAAGTTGAAATACTAAGCATTTCAAATTGTGAAATTTTGTCCATTATAATTAAATGATCTCCCTTCTTTATATTGCCAGAATACACTGATATACACCAAGAAAAAATCATGGTAAGATAGATGTGAATGTATTGCCTTTGTATTATTATAGGATTTAGAGTAGTGATTTTCGATTAGTTTTTATCGCGGGCGACTTCGGATTTTTTGAGGGGGCGGGGGGGGCAGCAGATATAAAAAAATTATCTTACAATCTTACACACCATATAGATATTGGTATAACTAGAGGGCTTATCTCCCCCTGGAAATTTTTTGATTCAATGAAATATCATTGAAATAAGAGCTCTTAGAGACAGTGCAGAACGATCTCTCTCCCCCCTCCCCCACCCAAGTGCCAACTAACGTTGCCAAAACTCTTCCTATACTCTTAAAAATAACCGGAGAAATTTTTGGGCATGGTAGAAGTGTGCATCGTTCCCCTCATAAGTAGTTTATGTGTTTTAGATGAGGGGAGAAGGTTCTTTTTTATTTTTTTAAAAATGTATTGCGTACCTGCTAAAAAATTCTGTTTCCTGCATTAGTAAAGGATAAGTGGGGAAAAACTGGAACTTATGCCTAAGTAGTTGAATTACGGATTATTATTACCGATGATGTCATCATCACTGTAGGGCAATTCTATAAAGCGCAGGCTGGGTCTCATATCCCCTTGCATGTCACATTTCTATTCTGTCGAAGCTTTGTGCAAAAAGAAAGGAAATAAGAATTATACTACAAAATAATGTGTAGATGAAAAATAAGACATGGTCACCCATGTAGCAGAAGGACTGAATGAAACCTTTAGATAGTTAAACTTTATGTTAACAATTTATATCACATGTGGTACAATTTTTGCAATCATAATTCGTCCATCCAACTAGAAGTCAGTACCATAACATTAACCAAACTTTAAATGCTTTAGAAACAGTCATTCATGTGATCATTCGGCACAGATTGTTAAGCATAAATCCTCAAATGAGTTACGTTCTATACTGCTACCTCTTTATCTGTGAGAACAACGTAGTTTCTGCATGCTTCAATTCCTCTGCATTTGCTGTAAGTTGTTTATGCCCTGACTATAGCAAGTCCTGTGCAGCTGACATTGCTTTCATGTCTTTCCTTTTAATACCCTTTGAAAGCCTTTCATTAGCTTCCCCAAGCATTGAATGACTTGTTTTGATTCCTGTAGCCTTTTAATTTTTTTCTCAAGTATTTCAACACCCGAAGGATGATTTCTTTTCATTTTTTTAGCTGAAAGTTTCTTCTTATGCTCTTCCAAATAGTTTCTGTATTTACTATGTGCTTCTCGGAAATACTTCAGGCACAGCAGGGTAATAGGTATGTCACAAATGTCATTCTTTACTTTTACTGCAGCCTGCACAGTTCGAAGACCATTCACTGATATTCATTTAACAGTGGACAATGTGAGTTAAGAAAGTATCTGTTAAGTGAAAACTCTTTCTCAACGTCAGCCTGCCCATGTGAAAATGTCAGTGCCGCTTTAACTAAAAGAAGAAAGTAAAGGGTATTTCTCCCCAAGATTATCCTTCTTCTTCTTCAGGACATCAGACCAATAAACATCTATTCTTGTTGCAGGGGTGAAACTTTTGTTTGCAGGTTCCTCATCATCTTGAATCTCTGATTCTTCAAACAGATCATCTACATTACAAATTCTATTTTCCTTCGTTTCAGTTATCAGGGCATATTCAATCACTTGTTCAATCATGTATAATTTCCACTCGTCAGGAAGCTTATCTATATTATTCTCATGGAAAACAAGTGGCATTCGTTTAGACACTGTTGCTACGTACTTCAAAGACAATTGGTTCCATCTTAAATAATAGATGAAGGTACCAGATATTTTCCAGCAACTTGCTTCTCAGAGGAACTTTATCGAGTATATATTCAATGATTGTCACAATAATTGAATATTATTATGATAATCATTGAATATATACAATGATTGTCATAATAAAATATTTCATCTCATGGGAAACAGGTTTTAATTCTTTCTCCAGTCTTAAAGCTTCATCCCTGGCAAGAATGCCAACATAAATTTCAGTTGTTAGAAGAATATTTTCCAGGTTATTGCAATCAAAGTTCTTTAGGTTCCTTCCAGATATATTTCCCAACAGTTTTGGTTTAATAATTCTTGAACCAAGACTTTGAATAACACAGCAGACATAGAATATCAAGGGTCCTTCTTGTTGCATTAAAAGAAGGAATTTATCAAAAGTCTCACCCACTGATTTCAGGAAAAGCAGATGGGCTAAATTCATTGGATCCTTCAGGTGAGATCTAATACTTAGATACAGTTCAGACTTGCACTGATTCTTGCTGTTTTTGAGGATGTACTCAAGGAAATACTCCCCTAAGGCAAACCATTGCTTTGTTATTACTGAAATAACAGGGACCATAGAAAGACACCTACTGTTAACAAACCTCCACATGTGTTTCTGCTCCACTTCAGGGTCATCCTGAATTTTGTGAAAATCCTCACTTCTGGCTGGATACTTATATAAAAACTTAGGTACAGCATCCAAAAAGTCTTCGATCTCCCAATGACTTAAGCACTGAGTTATGCCATGCCTAAAAGAATTATGCAAGATGTGCAAATTGCATGTACCAATATTAATTAAACCTGGCAAACCCTCACCTTTGAGAATAGAATGAATATCCTTCAGACGTTTCACATTCACTGGAGGCCCATCTGAACCAATCGCAAGTAATCATCTATTAAGAGGCAAGTGATCTTTTGATAGGGATAACAGTATCTTTTCCTTAAGTATATCAGCAGTTGCATGACCAAGCTCAAAGCAACACAAGAAGTGACATACAACCTTCTCCTGATCACTGTCCCAGTATCGAATGTGAATGTCTGTTTCTTTCCAGCTTCAGTTGTTGCCTCATCAAATGGTATGGTAAAATAAGAGTCACTTTTCTTAACAGAGCTAATCAACTGATTATGAAAATATGGTCCAAGTCTGTGTGCAATTTCACATGAAACCTTAACTGACCTAGTGTAAATGACTTAGGAATTTTGCTGGCTGGAAACATTTTACAAAACATACTTTTTAAATTTTTAAAAGAATTGAATGAATAACCACCTTCAACAATTTTCATTGTCAACGAACATTCTGCATTGGATACTCTATCAGCATCATTCATATTCCAGTGTTTTGAAGTTCCAGCACTAGATACAAGATTTGCAGACTTCTGTCCGGATGATGAAACCGACACTGTGAATTTTGTTTGATCTTTGGACAAAGCAGTTGTCACCAAAATCTTGTGCTTTGATGTATTTGCATGTCGTAGTACTTGCTGTATTCCTGAATTTCTAACACTAAAGTCTTTTTTTGCATATGAAGCAGTGTGCCATAAAGTCAGTATGCTTTGCACACCACAATTCAATTAAATTTTATTCCCATCCTTTTCTCTCAGCTGGTTTTCTTGAAATCGTGCATCACGAGGCATGTTTATACTTATACATCA
>QLNU02009142.1:6730-17379 GCA_006491805.2 Dysdera silvatica
AACTAACACAGTTTATACCACTGGCGTACGCAGGGGAGGGGTAGATGGGAGTTGTAGCCCCTTTATGAATTTTCTGTGGACGCCTATAGTTTATACTGAATAAATCAACATTCTGAGAGAATAGTAACACTTTTTCAAAGCTTAGTCAAAGCTTTGAGTGCCCGAAAAAACCTGAATCTGCCACTAACTTTCACAAATCTTTTCAGATGGGGGGGACTATGTTCTATGTTGATTATATATGTGATATGTATTATATTATTTATTATTGTATATTATATATATGATATATTATTGATATGTTCTATATACTATGTTGATTTCGGGACTATGTTAAGCTATTTTTATATACTTATTCGTTTTTGTACGCGTATAGGCACGTTCTGTCCCACACATCGGCGCCAATATATGAAAATATTGGGTGGGGGGGACAATATACGTTTAAAAGGCATTTTGTTTGAAATTGGAAGGGGACATGGAACTCTAATACCAACATTGGGGGAACGGGTCCCCCTGCCCCCCGTTAACGGTGGCGCCCGTGGTCCTACATACACTTTTTCAGAAGCCCATTGCGAAGCTTTATAGCTTGGGCCTAACCAGTGATGGATTTACGTATAGGTCAAGGCGACCCCGCGAGTTTGCAGGCCCTTCTCATGGACCTCGATGGGGCTTGATATTATTTAAGTTTAAGAGTTATTTTAATCCTAGTTATTTACAAATGCCCGAATTTTATTATTAAAAAACTTGAATATTATGGATCATGAACTAAAAAAAAAAATCCTGGTTTATTGACTGGATGTCGCAGAGGCTACATTCTTTAGGGACCATTGTCTCTTGCCAGCCTAGGGATCATAAGGTCCTTAATCTGACACTGGGCGTAGTACATATGTTTCATTAAAGACTTATACCGTTTCATGTTTATGAATAAATTTTAGGGAAGAACATTTTAAATGATGTTTCATAATTTTGATCTGTTCAGTGTTTAATTAATCTATTTCCAGGGTCGGCCTTATGGGGGACGGTGGGGTGGGGAGTCTCCCCCCCCCCCATTCGAAAAAATCAAGTCTCAAGTTTGAGAAAATCCGGTTAAACTCGGAAAAAAAGGGTTAGGCTATTAATTCTTTGGGTAGTTGTAAATTCATGAAATTTCAATTGCCAACTTGGCAAAAATTTTAGATTTTCCCGGGGAAAAAGTGGGATTTTTAATTCTTCACCTTTAGATAATTGGAAAATTTTATGACGTTGGCAAAATCGAGGGATACTTGGATCGACATTTTTTGCTTTTGTCGGTCGGAAAAATTTGCGATTATAACTGCCCAGTTTCCATGTCTGAGGTATATCGTTCAGTCGATAGGACACCAGAACCACAGTTTTGGGGACTTCGCCCCTCCTCCTTCTCATTTTAAGTGCCACAAAGAAGAAACCAGGGCGTTTTCACGGGTGTCTCTTATCTTGAACCCAATTTGCAACTGACCATAGCGTTGGGCGCTCAAACTTGCTGTGAAACTGGAGGGTCCATCTGCAGTTATATCTGTACAGCGAGCAGGCAGAGGTTCTAGGAGGGGGTAATCCTTTTGTTTACTTAACAGTACCATTCTCTCCCTCTCTATGTGTGTGTGTATATATATGTATGTGTGTATATATATATCTATATATAGATATATATATATATATAGAGAGAGAGAGAGAGAGAGAGAGAGAGCAGCGACATAGCAGTACCCAACACCAATAACATACAGACAACCTACACAACGAAAATCACCAAGTACCAAGATCTCAGACATGAAGTACGAGATATATGGGGTATGGAAAAGATCCTCATCATCCCGTTAGTCATCTCAGCAACAGGGATAGTACCAAAAACGCTTGCGACGAATTTGGAGATACTCAACATTGACCCAAACACCTACATTGAAATACAAAAAGCCACAATCCTAAACACGTGTCACATTGTCAGGAAGTTTCTAGACATGGCACATTAAGAAGTGATGTAAAAAGAGGCTTGGGAACATGGCGCTCTGCCCGTCCCAAAGCCTGTTACCGCCAAGAATGGGCGACAAAAGCTTTATATATAAATATATATATAATCAACGCTTTTGGGTAGTGGAGTATTTTGTGCTTCCCCCCCCCCATGGAGGTATGCTTGGGCCGCCCCTGCCTGTTACAAAGCATTAAATCCAAAGCAACCGTATTATATATTGCACTAGCGTATCATTCATATCGTTGATCTTGTGCGCCGTAATAAACAAGCAACAACCTATCCTGTTGTTTTCGAAAGTGTGTTTTGAGCAGGTGCCAAATGGATTTTTTAGTTCACGTTAAAAGTAATCCGCATTAAGCATGTTCACATTAACGATGTTCGATTGTATATGAATTACGTAAAACATCAAATACAAAGAACAACCAAGGCAAATTCATCCGTGTGTACGTAAATGCACTAAGCGCAGTAGAATTCCAACAAATATGCAAATATTTATTTATCAAGACACATGCAGTTTGTCATACAATCAAAGTGCCTCCAACCTCAGTGACTTCTTGGGTGGTCAGGAAAAAAACAGATATTATCATCGGTTTGACTAGCCATAGCCACCCTGAACATAAAATACCAATGGAACAGCACGATCAAACCTTTAGTTTGGCGCAGTATAGCCCAGATGCTCTTGCGCCATAAAAAAGCCAAACAAACAAACAAATTTTTAGAACAGACAAATCATTATATTGTAATCCAAAACGATTTCAGGTCGGGCATCGTTAGCTTGAAACAATCGTCATGGCGCAGCTCAGCAAGAAAACGCAGAACGATTAATTAACAAAATTAATGACAGAAAACAAATCACAAAAATAAAAGCAATTAAACAAAATGTGAAAAGCTTTTACTTACATGTGCAGATTACGTGTTTGCGGAGCAGGCAAGTTGAACTTGGAAAAACAAAGCAACATATCTGAATAGGGAATCTATTGGTTTAACCCTTTCGCTTCTGCTGACGTGCTGGCACGTTTGGCCAAAAAGTGTCGAATGTTTTCTGTTAGGATGAACGAAGTCGGTAATTTTGTGAACGATTCTTTTAAGACCAATACATTTTTTTTTAGATTCGTTCTTTCGAGCTAGTTTTTCTATAATAATAATAATATGTGTACCTATATGATGTTGTATTGCGTTTTTTATTTATGCATTTATTATATTGTATTCTACAATAAAATTAAAAATGTAGTACCGAATTTCGCTTTTTGACGTATTCCTCAACTAAACTATTAAATATATTCTTTATATGTCAGAAACACATGCAATTCATATTTCCATGAAACCAATTTTAAAATTACATTAAAATTTCAAAACGAATATTGTATTCATAGATGAGCACCAATTGGTTTCAAATCAGTAATTTGATAAAATTTTAATAAACATTTAAAAATTACGCAATACTACAGTACGCCGGTATACAGTTAAAATTATTTCCGCACAAAAATGGGTCAACGCTTTCTCATTCAAGCCCACATTACACGGGCCTTTCGATCGATATATTTCTCGCAATTGGAAGATTAAAGCTGAATATTTATTCAAAATAAAATAAAAGTTTGATGTTAATTTTTTTTCTCACGCATTTTATAGTTCAAAATTCGATTATGATATTAATATTTATATATTCAATGAATTGAAGAACTTTTGAAAATTAAAAAAAGTTATGTATTTTTTTTAGAACCATGTTATGTCAAATGTGTCCAAAATAAAATCAGAATTAATGACCGAGAACGACCGTTCACAAAAATCGAGATCTCTATGTACCATTCATTTTTGTGGTATGCCTTTTGACCCGCTTGTTTATGAACGAGTTAAGTATATGAGTTGTCTAGTATGCGCGCTGTTCATTTCGCGGTAGCCTTCCCCCAACTAAAGGGCTAAGAGTAAGGAAAACAGGTTTTTTTTTTTTCCGTTGCATGGGTAATTGGTTATCCAGTTATAGCTAGCTGGAATTTCAATTCAGCTTTTTGTTCCCATACTTTGAAAAATTCAAGTCTTTTAGTTTTATGGCATATCAGGGAATCAGGATGAAAATTTGCTTCTATGCAGTTCATCTTTCAAGTACATGATTTTACCAGAGACTTCAAAAGGATGATTCTCCTTAACAAAGAACTCTAATATAGTTTGTATTCAAATGGTTTTACTTTTTTTTTTTTAACTTTCACTTGTTGCCTGCTCTTTAAATATGTAGTCTACACATGTAAGTAAAAGCTTTTCACATTTTGTTATTTAATTGTTTTTTCGTAATCGGTTCTTCTTATTTTTGTTAATATATATATATATATATAGCAAAATTGTAGTATGATTGTGACATGTACCTTCTAATGTAATATACATACACTACACTTAAGCATATATTAATTTAGACAAAGTTAAAGTAGAAAAGTAATATAACACTAGGTAGTCAAACCAAGTAAATTTAAGTAGTAGAAACATCTCAGAATAAAAATTGACATGTAATAGTAAAAGGTGAAGAGGAGTAGAAGATTAAACAATACCAAGAATTTTGTTCTTCATCAAGGACCGCACAAAATCCCTGTTATTGGTTTGCTTTTTCTGACTACAACAATTAAGATCAGTGATCAATACTGAATAAACCAGCATTGACCTAAAATTAGCTAAAAACAGTATAAACCCAGAATATAATTAGTTTAACAATATTTTAGTAATTTAGAAGGGTCTCTTTATTAATACTGAGAACAATCTCAATTGTTGTAAGAGGCCCAAAAGCAAACTTACAGCAAGTAGATGGAGGTATTGAAAGTGATTAAAGTGTAAAGGTTCAATTAACATGAATAGAAATGATGATGAAGTGAGAAAACTCATTACTTATACCAAAAATTGTAAAAAGTTTTACATGAATATGTCACACTCAAGATAAACGCTTAATTATTAACTAGTAAAAATATATAAGTTTAAATAAACCCGTATATTCAAAATAAACAAATTGTTTCTTTGTACTCATAATAGACCCAGAAGTGTGCAATCAGAATAAGGACATATATATGCCCATATGCATAAACATGTACACCCTTACATATATACATATACATACCCATATATATACACACTTATACATACATATATATATATTCCAGAGGCTTTAGGTAATCTTAGGTGAACCAACGTGTACTTTGCCTTTTAACAATTTTTCGCGGAAATTGTTTTTCGTAAAAAAATTCAGTGTTTTAGAAGAAATTTTAAAAAAATTAAGAAATTTAGAAAAATGCAAGGAGTTTAGTATACATAAAAAACTGTTCAAATACAGTTTCCATCGCAAACAGAGAAGCTGACTCTTTTGTTCATTGTTACTTCCCGGGCCATTGGGTGAATTTTTAATTTGTTTAAAGTATGATATTAAGATAATAATGTAGTAAAATCATAATGTGATGAAAAATAATTTTACAAAAATTAGAATCATCCATTTATTTTTTACTGGGCAAGTGGATTATTTTTCTGAAAGTGTCCTTCCATTTTCAATGCTTCTACGGAGCCTCTGGACATGCCCTTGGGGCTCGACAGAACGCAGTTTGAGAACCTCTTGCCTAGATAATTGCAAAAATCTACCATTCTTATAATGTGCCCACTGTGATGAATTGCTTTTTTTTTTCTTTTTTTTAAATGACATCGCTTTATTTTAATTACAATAAATTCATTTTCAAATAGCCTACCATTAAGTTTTTTGCTTGATATCTCATACATGGACACTAATATGTTCATACAATTTTATATTCATGTGCTTCTTTTCCTTATAACATGATGCTTCAAAAAGAAAAAAAAAAAAACTTAAGGGTTGTGAGAATGGAATAAGTACTTGAAACCAATCTGGCTAACTCGTTTAAATGGCAGCCAAATGCGCCAAATATTCATCATGAATGTTGATTTTTCATATTTATATTTTACATGCTTTGAATTACGTGACATAATTTTTTTTTTATTTTATACATTAAATACGACAATCTTCCATATTCTTATCGACTTTAAAAATGTTTTTGCTCACATATAGTGCGATTAAACAAATATCAAATCTTGCGTAAAAGGTGACATTTTTGAACTCTGAATATTAATAAAAACTTTCGTACGGTTTTAGCCAAAAAATGATTGATATTCTTCAAAAGGGACTCAAACGTTATCGATTACCGTGGGTCTCATTCCAAAGTGCGTTTATCAGCGAAAAGAGGTTCCCTTGTAAATGGCTTTTACGACTACGATATTCGGATGCAAAAAATCACGTGATATAAAAGTAGGCCAGGCGGTGATTTAGCAACAGTATAACACGAAATTACTAAAATTACTAAAGTAATTTGCGTAGTTAATACTACCTGAACGTATCCAAGTTTTTAGAAGTGTCGGGGCGACGTTTCAACAGACACGGGTCCGACTAAATTCCTTTCTAAAATACACATTCTAAAGATATAAAAAATGGCAGCTAATACATTATGATCGTTTCAGGAAGCTGGTGATTCGTTTATGATTATGCCAAGAAACGATTCATAGACTAAATGTATTTTTAGTCTCAGAACTGTTCTGTAATAAATAGATAAACGACGAGCAGCACTGCAGCTAGCCGATATCTCGCCACACTAGCCACGGGCATATCCTCCTCTGGGAATTATTTCAGCTGATTTTACGTCCTTCCTCGCCTGCCCCACAAGGCGTGGGCCTTCTACGTCACCCCTAAGCTGCGGTCCTGACGACGAAAAGTCGTATTCTTAATGGGTTTTACCGATCGCTGAAGAAAAAGCATTGCCAAGGTCTAAATGACAGCCAAGAAGAGTTGTGGAAAAAAAATTGTTTGAAGCATAAGGTTTCTCCATACACCTTTAACACCACATGATGTATATATAACAAGGTTAACTACTTGAAGCCTTGTCTTCCTAAAGCGAAATTTTCTACGTTTAAAGTTAACTAATACAGAACTGGAAGTGTCCCAGCGCAAGATATGGTTTTATATGATAGAATACCTTCCAACACGTGGATTAGTTTTAAGAACTGTACTGTTTGCAAAGTTAAGGGTTGTGCTTTTACCTTGTAAATGAAGAGTTAAAAGAGAGACTTAAATTTTCTCTCTAGTGAAAGTGTGCTGAAACGCACTACAGTAGACTCGCCTTTTTACGAACTTCCAATTTACGAACTGTTGTGTTGGTCTCGAAAAGTAGAAATAAGGTTAATTTTAATTTACGAACTTGCGATTTTACAGACTTTTTTTTTTGGCGGGAGTGGGGGGCATACTAGTTCGCAAAATCAAGTGTCCGCTCTACTAACTAAACTAGTATATGATAGGTCTTAATATGGAATAACTAAAAGTCAGTAGCGCAAAGAGTTGTTATGTTGTTGGGGACGAACGCAAGGGCGTAACGAGATTAGTTAGCAGCCCCTTTCCCCAAGTGCACTTAAGGGCGTCATTAGACTTGGGCATGAATATTCTGGTAGGTATTGTTGGTTCTGACGTAAATTATACACCTGGTGTCGGTTAGAAAAGGCTCAAAGACTGTGTACAACCAGCATAGGGCTTTTGGTCGCCATTCATTTTCTTAGCGTCTTTTTGATTAAATTGTAACCATTATTTAAAAGGTTACAATAAATAAAGAAAACAGGAACATAGTCGAAGATGGGAAACGTAACATATAAAACACGTTGTTATCGTTCATGTTTTTTCTGTCCCTATAAAAATGTAACTGAATGTTATTTTAGGGGAAGAAACAGTCCTATATATATGCACACACATACATATATATATATGTATACACACACACATAGAGAGAGAGTTTTTTTTCTTTTCCCTCCCCATCAACAGGCTTGCAGATTTATAGCAATCATTAAGCAATTGAAATAAGTGGAACGGCTTTTTTATTATTTGTTGTCCATTAAGTCTCTGGGTGTTTCCTTTTAATAAAATTATAGTATTGGGGGGGCTTACCTCCTCTCTCCAATATTTTCTTTAAAGTGACGCCCCCGTTGTCTATTAACATGTTTGCCTACTCTTTATTCATATACAATGGACCTCGGTTACAACGAACACGACTATAACGAACAAATAGTTTTGATTAGTTTGATCAGGGCTTAATTTCTAACAAAAAAAAAGTGCAGGAGCCCTAATATTATGATAAATCGATTAAAAAATTGAATGGCTGCAAAAGAATCGATAAATCATATCAATTATTTATGTTCATTTTTCTGGACAACAAAATTCATGACTTTAATCACCAATTCCTTACTTTTTCATGACCTTTTTAACAGTTCATGACCCTGTAGACATCCTGAACTTGCCTGGACTCCAGTGGGTTCCCGCCCTGAGTTTGGTTTAATGTTTAATATGCAGTATATACATAATATTCCAGGTACAACGTACTGATCTTTTCTCACTAGTTTCATTTTTACCCTTTTATTCAAAGAGTTTTTTTTTTTACTTTAAAAATAAGACTCTCTTTTACTGTAAAGTATTTACAAAGTAAACTACAGATTTCAGCAGGCAGCAACAAACACTAGCAAAGTAAACTTTAAATATTCAGTAGCATCCAAATTGTTCTCGCATTAAAAACAGAGACATTCCCACTGCTATGGTACTGTCTTGGGAATTCAATTTTAACTAACTGTCGCTTATTTTCATTAAGTATTAACCTCTTTGAAAAAAAATAATAGTGGTTGATTGGGGACATTGATGTATATATAAAAATTACACATATTAGCTATTATACAAAACTACGATTTTTGCTAAATGGTTATAACGAATAACGACTGTAGCGAAGAACAACCTCCGGTTCCTCGATGCTAGTTATTACAGAGTTCGACTGTATAGATATTTATTAAACATTTTAGTTTAACGTTAATTTATCTGTGAATAGTTACTGCCACAAACCTTTTCCACAGTAGTGAACAAGTTTTCCACTTGGAGAAAACGTGAAGTATTTCGTGCATGGTTCAATTTATATTATGTAGCTCCTGGCGTCAACACTCCTTGTTACGCTTCTGAACAAAATGAATAGAAAAGAGTTCTATTATTTAGCAATAAATTAGTTTTATGGCGGTTACCACAATCGAGATGTTCAAATTTGGCGATTAAGCGCATAAATTCAGTAATTTTTGAAAACATGCTAAATGTGAGTTATGAACACAGGGAATAAATACATAGTACTGCAACAGTTTTTCAGTGAGAAAGGTAATATTTGTCATTAACTCCAAATATAAAAAATATTAATTAAAATTTCTGAAAAGGGGAATAAGATGTATAATTGAATTCACTGGTCCGAGAATAAAGACAACATTGGCGGGTGCTGATGGGGGGGCCCCCCCACCAACCAATTGTGTTAAATAGCAGATTATGCTTGTTAAGTTTCAGTTTCACTCCCGAAACCTGGGCCTTCCTTTTCTCCTTCTCCCCTTAATCTCAGGAAAAATTGTGTGGCCTTAGTTTACTTGTTACAGAGAGAGATTTTTTGCTGGAGTTGAAGAAAAGCAACTTATTCTATGATGATGTGTTAAATCAATTTTTGTCACAGACAAGAAGAATTGAATTAATTTATAAATAATATAAGTCTGTAATTCTCATTTACAATGATTGTGTTTGATAAATTTGTATGTCCTTTCCTTAAAAATTTGTGATTTATTTTTTTTGTTATGCTGGTATATTTAAAAAAAAAAAATTAGAAAAAAAAAATTATCACTATTCTATTGAGTTCCTGCATATTATTATCTTTTTATTCTGTTCAGCATACCTATACTTAAAGTCCACCGTACGCCACTGATATATGCGCGGTGTTACTTGATGCAATGGCGGGCCTTACCCATATCTAGATTTTCCATGGGACTCAATAAAATTCTGTTACATATCCCCCATTGAAGTCAATGTGAAGGTGAAGGGGGCTCATAAAAAAAGCTTAGATTAGTTGAATTTGTATGGCGCAAGGGTAGTAAAGGTCATTCTGACACCAAACTAGGTTAAAAAAAAAGGGGGTGGGAAGGGGTGGAAGCACAACAGAAGTAACATACATGTGTAGTTGATGAATTTTCAGGATTTAAACTAGAATATTATGAGGAATGGTCTAAAAAATCATAAATATATTAAAATAAAAATAGGGAACTTTGGATATGGCAAAATTGAGGGTATGGAATTTCTAAAGGAGGTGTGTGTGGTGGTGGTGGGGGGTTGATTGGTTCCAAACTATAACATCATATATTTTCATAAAAATCGACCTAAAAAATGCAAATGTTGCAGAGTGAAGCAAGTCCCAGATATCATTTTTGTATGTGACTCACATACATATTACTCACCATATGTAGCAATCAACAGGTATATCAGATTAAATAAATTATTATTGCTATTATAGTGATAAGAGGGGCGTAAGATCCCCTTATCATCTATGGGCATATATGATTGAGTTCATGACCCATAGTACAGAGTTCAGTAAAGGAGCTGAAGGGAGTATTCACACAAGGAGGTGGATTTAAGGGTTAACCCTCCATTTGAACAATATTTTAGCTATAAAATAAAATTCTTTACAACAAGTAATTTTTTTTCATCAAAACCCTCTATCCTTTTTCATCAAAAACACCCCCTTTTTGAAATCCTATGCGCAAGCCTGAACTTGTAGAAAAGTTAAATTATAAATGCTTAAATATTATTAAATTCTAG